>UXGD01007937.1:0-10210 GCA_900474315.1 Torymus auratus | reverse complement strand
TTTTGCTCAGCAATATGGCAGCCCTCTAAAAGCAATATGGCTGCCTCCTCAAACCCATCTCCCTTTTAACATAGGATAGTAGTAATATAATGTATTATTATAATGTAGTATTTATGTATTAAAAAAAATCAAAGATTACAAAGATTCTTGATAATTTCTTATTATATTCACTGATGTTCATACTTAATAATCGAGGTACGTCGACTTTGTTATGAGCCAATAACATTTTTATAGACCATTAAAATTTCTTCCTCTTATCGACATTCTCGTATTTTCCATTATTTTCATTCAATTTTTTATTTTCATTCATTAATTATCTTTGTCATCCGGCATTCATTAACCCAATACGAACAGCGGATGACTGTAATCATTTTAAGAAACTTGAAACAGAATTTAAATAATTAAAAATTCGATGTATGTAGGAATCTGTAATTATTGGCTCCAATATCCCCCTAAAGATTTCAATTTTTTACATATATCAATTGCCATGATATGATTTTAGACTTTTCAATTCTTAATTGAATTCTAATCACCGTGTTGGAAGAAAAAGAGTCCATTTATTCGACGCGCTGAAAACGATTCTATTTCGGCAATGCGTTTTTGTTTGCGAAAATTAAAATTGTCACCTCTGCAGTTACTTCTAAAGCAAATGTTATATTGTACTTAAACTTATTATCAATGATGAAAAACGTACAATGGAATTTTTATAACAAATTTAATTTTCTTAAGTTCAACTTCGTAATTGAGGATCTGGAAACAAAAAGGGCCTAAACTTGAAAATTCCGAATAAGTATATTAAAAACCAATTAAATTAATTTGTTTGGATGCCGATATATTCTACAAATATGTTTTGGTATATGAGGAAGTTAAAAAAAATTTATTAATGCGGCCAAAAGCAGGGAAAACAATAGTATTATGCACCAAGGACGTAAAATCCTCAAAACGCAAAAACCCTCGCTACGCTCGGCCCCAAAGCTCCCACTCCGAAGCCCGCACAATGAATTTGCGTGTCCCATATGGAAGTCACGAAATACTAAATGTATTACATTGCTTTACATTGAGTATTTCGTGGCCTCTATACGGGCCGCGAAAAGTCATTTTGCGGCCTGAGGACAAAAATATACTATTATTGACCCTTCTCTATCTAAAACGTGTAATTTACAAAGTTAAATTGTTATTAGATCTAAAAAAAATCCCACAGTGATTTTACTAATTACAATGCCTAAAAAATAATTATTAATGATGGCCAGAACAGGTACGTCTATTGTAAAAGTTCGGACTGCCTTTAAAAAGTTTGCTTCACATATACAAACTTTTCGATAACTATAATTATCTGAAGTTGATAATTATCAACTTTCGAACGAAATTTAATGCCTGATAAACTTTACTAATTTTACCTAAAATATAAATATTAATTCGGTTGAATAAACTTGACCTATCATCGGGTGGGAGCAAGAATATTCTATCTCCGCTCGGCGCGTAAGAACGTCCTATCTAGGCTCGGCGCGTAAGAACGTCCAATCTCGGGTGCTCCGTGTGTTGACTTTGAGCCGGAGATAAGACCGTCGCCTGGGAGGTAAAAGGTTACAACTCAGCGTGGTGCGTAAGAAGGTTACAACTCGGCTCGGCGTGCAAGAAGGTTACAACTCGACTTGGCGCGTAAGAAGTTTACAACTCGGTTCAGCGTCTAAAAAGCTTTGAAAAATGTCTTATATAAAATATTGAGATAAAATAATTTATAAAATTCCCTTTTCTACAAAATAAGATACTTTGGGAAATAATTATATCATGAATGAAAGCTCGAATTCTTCCAATTTCTCAAACACCAAATAAAAAATCGAAGCGGCGAGTTGTAACCTTCTTACGCGCAGAGCCGAGTTGTAACCTTATTACGCGCCGAGCCGAGTTGTAATTTTTTTAAACGCTATGCCGAGTTGTAACCGTTTACCTCCCAGGCGACGAGATAGGTTCTAACGCGCCGAGCCGAGATAGGTAGGACGTTCTTACGCACCGAGCCGAGATGATAGGACGTTCTTACGCGCCGAGCGGAGATAGGACGTTCTTGCTCCCACCCGACGGTATGTCGCAGAATTTACTCAATTTTAATTTATTTAATAAATTTAACGGTTTCGAAATTGATAGTCAATCAATTGCCAAGTTTTGCAAAATCGCGATTACATACTACACTTACTGTTACTACATAACATACAATTGTTTAAAAAACATTATACTTACTCTCAACGTAAAATTTCACCTTGACACTGCGAACCACATCACATAATTTGCAAGTGAAACAAAAATTTTCCCTATTCAGCAAAAAGCAAAGTAGGTATACAAAGTTACCGTTGTACGAAGCTACCGTGTATTATTCACGCAATGATTTGTAATGTGACTAATTAAGTATATAGACATTATCTCCTTTTTTTACAGCTCGCGGAACACTATACAAACATGTATCTTTATTATCTTTATAATTTATATATACTTAGGCATCATAGACCGTATATAAATTGTGTCTCGCGTGTGTGTCCGGCGTCGCGTGTGATGTTTTGTATTTAGTTTAGCTCGTCCGTGCTGGAGGTTGTGCGGCTCTCTCGGGGGGGACGCAAACGACGCTAGTTCGACGCAGGAGACCTGGAGACCTCGCACAGTTCGGTTCGTTTGGTGCTGGCAGTCAGACGTATTTAGGCGGAGAGAAAAGAATACAAGTTCTTTTCGCCATAATTTCCGAAGGGTTGGAATTTTCAAATTCTTATTCAAGCACTGCAGAGGCTCGCGGAGATCGTTGAGGTTATATGCGCTGCGCTCAAAACTGCTAAATCAGGTTCGTTATTTTGCATTTCTTTGTTGTCATATATAGTTTATAAGCTTATACATATATGAATGTTTTTTCTGTGTAAGAGAATATTTTTTTGTTTGAATATGTGAAAGCATTATTGTACTTTCAACTCAGTGGTGTATGGGCTAAATTTTATCTGAGCTAGTATATTTTTTTCTGTTGTGATTACATGTTATCAAACATTGATTTGAAAGTTCAAGTTAGCTAGCCAATCCGCACACTTTAGCAAATCACCTTTGATTCATAGGTCACGCACTCTTATCCAGAGCCAATTTGAACTTGAAATAGCCAAGACGCTTTCTATATAGCCACCATGAAGCTGTATTGTTTAATTGTGATACTTATGGTAGTTGTTAATTGTGGAACTGCAAAGCGTTCGTTTATGAGAGGTAGAAGCAGGCATGGCAATCTTGGAGAACCAATGTCATTTAGAAATTATGATCCTCCTAAAGAACAGTGGTTTACGCAAAATTTAGATCACTTTAATCCAGTAGAGGGTCGTACTTGGAAGCAGGTAATATATTATTTCTTGTTGTTTTTAAATTCTACTTTAAATTTTACCAAATTCTAACAAGAATTAAATTGTATAGACAATTTTAGATCAGAAGATTCATATAAATTAACATTTTTTCTTATTTTAGCGTTATTTTATGAATGCTGATTATTATAAAAAAGATGGTCCCATCTTTCTTCAAATTGGAGGAGAAGGACCAGCCAATGGAAAATGGATGGTAGAAGGACAAATGATTGAATATGCAAAACAGTATGGAGCTATGTGCTTTATGTTAGAGCACCGATATTATGGAATGAGTCATCCAACATCGTAAGCATAATTCTTCAAACATTATTGATTGCAAGTTATTACTAGTATATAGGATATTTAAGAATTGACCTGCAAATTTAATATGAAATACCATACAACTAATGATATGCAATTAAATAATTTTTAAAATATTATTTTACAGTGATCTGAGTGTGAAAAATCTTGTATATTTGAGTTCTGAGCAAGCTCTTGCCGACATAGCATATTTCATTGAAGGAATGCATTTGGCTCATCAAATACCTCATAGTGCAAAATGGATTGCATTTGGTGGTTCCTACTCTGGTTCTTTGGCAGCTTGGATGCGTTCTAAATATCCTCACCTTGTTCATGGTGCTATGTCTGCTAGTGGTCCTCTGCTTGCAAAAATTGATTTTCAAGGTTAATAAATTTATATAATCTAACATTTTATTTCATATAAAGACTTGGAAAACTTTTTTGAAATCAATTTAACTTCAATTATTAATAAGGTATTAATATTATTACAGAGTATTATGTTGTGGTTGAACAATCCTTAAAAACACATTCTCAAGCTTGTGTTGATACAATTGCAGCTGCCATTAAACAAGTGCATATAATGTTACGACACCGCATTGGTCAACAAGGATTAGCAAAATTATTCAAGTAAGAATTTTCTTTGTTCTACTATTACATATACATACTTATCATAACAATCTATTTATATTTTCAGTTTCTGTGATCCAATTGACTCAGGAAAAACTACTCAAAAAGATATTGCCAATTTGTATGAAAGCCTTGCAAGTAACTTTGCTGATGTTGTGCAATACAACAAAGACAATCGTAATGAAAGCTCCATTACTATTGATATGGTGTGTGATGTATTAGTTAATGAGAAGAATGGAGTTCCTGTTAATCGTCTTGCTGAAGTGAGTAACATGCTATTGAAAAAGAATAAAGAAAAATGCCTTGACTACAAATACAACAAAATGGTTGAAGAAATGCGAAATACATCTTGGGCTCAACAAAACAATGATGGAGGTAATATACCTTTAATAACTTTATAATATTTACAGTTTTAAAATATTGTATGGTAAAACTCAAATGTATCTTCAATTCTCTATTAGGTCGTCAGTGGATGTATCAAACTTGTACTGAATTCGGTTTTTATCAAACTTCAACAGCGCGACCTTTATTATTCAGTGAGACTTTCCCAGTTGACTTTTTCGTCCAACAATGTGCAGATATCTTTGGCCCCAGGTATAATTTAATATTCCTTTAAATTCCTTTATTGTTGAAATAAACAATACTTTTTATGTTTATTTTCAGAACATGTTTTCTTTAAATATTAATAATTCTTTTTTATTCTCGCAGATTTTTACATACCGTTGAATCTGGAGTTGAGCGCACTAATACGCTGTTTGGAGCACTTGAGCTAGCCGACGCAATAACAAATGTTGTATTCGTTCACGGAAGCATTGACCCATGGCATGCACTTGGAGTTATTAAATCGTCTAATCCCGATGCTCCTGCTATTTACATTAATGGTAAACAACTTTCTTTTCTAAGAAACTTTATTTTTATTTTGTTTAATTGAATATTAATAATCTTTTATACAATAGGAACTGCCCACTGTGCAAACGTTTATCCACCATCTCCAAAAGATCTGCCAGAATTAGTTGAAGCAAGAAAAACAGTGGGAAAACTCATTGGCCAGTGGCTTGAAAAGGATAAGGTCTATGCTTGAGTGTTTTTTTACTAATATGTGTATATGTATACACAAATACGAAATGATAGAGGCTGATAATGACGAGATTACCGTTGTTTACTTATTGTTGATTGTAAGTGATACAAAATGAGATGATGATCTGTTTTATAATAATTGAATAATTTTGATAAATAATTTTTAAAATAAAATTTATTTCGCTTTGATAAGGGTTAACATTTATTTATGTATTAGTTATATACCATATAAACATAGTTTCCATCAATTTTATAATGTTTAAATCCCTTT
Organism: Torymus auratus; assembly: GCA_900474315.1. Classification (NCBI taxonomy): domain Eukaryota; kingdom Metazoa; phylum Arthropoda; class Insecta; order Hymenoptera; family Torymidae; genus Torymus; species Torymus auratus. The sequence continues at coordinate 4,579 of UXGD01007937.1, read as the reverse complement.
TATGCATGTGATATACAAATATTTTTAATCTAATTTCTATTTGTAGTTATTCTTTAATAATTTTTCAATATTTTATATTCGCATAAATTAAATATTTTAGTTAGATAATTTATTGAACAACAGTAGTAATAGTAAAAATCTTTTTGAGAACTGTGAAAAAGTTTTTATTCCATACACGACCAAAGGTACTGGGTTACTAGGTTACTGCCCTAGCGAAAAGATTTTTCCCTCAGGTGATTACTGCTACTCGCTTCGTTCGGGCAGTAAACGCACCCTTGTGAAAAATCTTGTCACTCGGGCAGTAAACCCACCCACGGGAAAAATCTGCTACTTTCGCCCCTTGTTACATAATGTACTATTAAATTTAATTTAGTACATTAAAATGCTCATTTGAAAAGATAATAAAATTCATAAGTACCAAGTGCATCTGAAAAAAAAACATCTGTGAAAAATCAAGCGCTGATAAAATTAGTTAAATATCTATATACTGATTCAGTAGTCTGTATGTATACCTCACCAAAATGAAAAGAAATTAAATTTTTTCCGATAAATAAAGTGCTTTACTGAAGCGCTACTGAATTAGTCAACTGTTTTGTTGATTAGTACTGATGAATGCCAGACTTTCTACAATATTTAATATTATTTTTGGAGACCACTACACAAATAAAATCCATTAAAAAAATCTTATTTACTTATACATGCGCGTTAATACCTGTAGCTATACTTAAAATATGTAAAGTCAAAAAACTTAACCCATGCCAAATAACATGGAGTTTTTCTTTATGTTGCTGTGTCTCAAATTAATATCGCTCGCCATATTGAAAATTATACCATATTATTCCTCTTGATTTCTAGTTTTATGCTTTACGGTTGAAACAAAAAATACAAAGAAAACTTTTTTATAGTAAATTAAAAAATGTATTTTTCAAACGAGCTTAGATAGGGACCCCGTGTTAACGCTGAAACTTTTAAGTCAAATATCTCTATTTTGAATACCGCTATGGACGTGGGACTTTAAAGCATGTACCAAGGACCCAAAATCAAACGTTCTCTGCAACTTTCAGGAAAATCACAAGAAAATCGTTTTCTCGGAGAACGTCCTTAATAGGAGTTTAATAGTCTCGCTTCAATAAAGAATATTCTAATATTTTATTTCACGAATTCTGAGTTTTATTATTGCGTAAGAGTTATATAAGACTTGTGTGTGTATTGTAACTTGGCGGAAAACTGCTGTCTAGTAGGATTTCCCAATAGCGGTTGCCCTGATCCCCAGCAATCGTTATGATACATATAGATTTATTTGAAAACTTATTTTCACTTAAAAAAGAAACGAACTAAATGTATATAAATGTATATGAAAATGTTCATATTCAAAAATTTTTCTTACAATTCTCAAATTATATTCGTTTCTAAAAATGATACCTCTAAGGCCACGTCATGATAATGACAAATCCGATTTAATTCTAATGAATTTAAATTATATTTCAATCTTTGTTAAAGACGTGTTATAAAAATTAGACACTTTGGATTTGAACAATTTTTAGTCACATTTTGTCAATTTTCAAAATTATTTTCTTTATACATTTTCTAACTGTTTAAAAGTTCGTTTATAATGCTTAATACTATTGATAAACGCAATCGAGTAATGTTACAGAATTCCTTCATGGAACTCATCGAAATATCATATCAGTTATTGACCTAATTATTATCCGGTGACACAATAAACACTTATTTTTGTTTCTTATGCAATACAATAGTAACATCATTTTCATATTTATACTCTCTATTTTCCTCCATTTTGTATTCGTTTCAATTAAATTTGTCTAGAACGGATAAATCATTTTCAATTATTCTACTCAGTTAAAATCAAACTTTATTTAAAAAATTAAATTTTTAAATTGTATAATTTATTTGTTGGAACATAATTTTATTGGTTTTGTCTAAAAAAGATTATTTTTCAATACTTTCGAAATGTTTTGTTTAATTGTTCGATGATGGCTATTCAAGTTACTTATATTACCATCGAAAAAAAAAATTAATAAAATTACATAATCGACAAATATATAGAATAAAAACAATAACACAATGTCAGATAAAAGATTTTGTAAGTAATATATTGCATAATTATTCGATAATAATGATAAACCAGAATTAATAAACATTAAAAACGCCGAAATAAAACAAAAATGCATGAAATCATTAACAATTGTCTGGAATAACAAGTTAATCTTTGAAAAAATGTTAATTAAATTGCCGTCGAAGTTTGGACCGGGCCGTTCAGTAGATAATCTAAATAATGCACTATCCATCTGATTTTTATAACTTTAGCATTGTAATCGTTCAGTGCGATAGGACAATTCAAGAGTTCTCGATAAGGATAAGATCGAAATAATGTGATAGCGAGGTATTAACGACTATAGCGAATAAAAATCTTGGCCAGAAGTCATTTTGTATAGAATATTCGGAACGCAGCCAATAACGGCCTTCAGTGTGCCGCATCATGAAACTCCTTTTGGCTCTGACGCTGGTCCTGGCGTTGAGCACACAAGGATCGGCTTTCTTCAAGTTCAAGAGATACAAAACCAAGGATATCGGTGTTGTCAAGGATCTGGAAAGTAGTGAGAGTTATTGCGAAGAGAGATGGTTCCAACAGCCGGTGGACCATTTCAGTCCTACCGACTCTCGAACGTGGAAACAGGTAATGAATTTTTAAACTATGAAGTGGTCTGTTGCATGGAATTATGACGTGTGCCATACAGTTCTAGATAAAAACTAGACGGATTGTTTGTGGGAATTCATATAATTTACAATCTATCTACTGTTATATTAAATTCAGTTATAAATCGATATGTAAATAATATATAAGCTTCTTGAGTGCAAGTACCGAATATACACAGAATAGAATTTCCATTAATTTTGCAAGGGAATTACAATAGTATAAACGCGATAACAAATAGATAAATTTAAACGGAGTCATTCTCACTGTTTGTACTACTATTCAAATGATAATATCATCGATGATCACTCTATTATCTGTGTTGACGAAAAAGTTTTATTAACACTTTAAATGTACTCGAGGAACGCGGAAATTTTGCTTATTTTTCGAGTCAGGATTAAATTCTTATTAATTAATTGTTATATCAAACCAGATGGATTTTTGCATAGAATTTGTAGAACCATTTTAGACAGGGGTAATTATTATAAAGATGTATTATTAGATCAGATCTAAATAAAGTTGATAAAACATAATTTTGCTACATGTCTGTAATTTTTTCGGTGAACCAATCAACGAAAGTGTTTTCCGTGTATCTACATATATATTTGTATCTCCTATTCAGAAAATCACTATAATATAATAGTATAACATCATAAACATTGCCACATTCATTGAACTTCTTAGACGAATAAAGCAATCTAAAAAAGTGGCGCGTGAAAGTAGAATGATGTAAAAATCTAAACCCGAATTCCTTTCAATTCGTAGCGTTACTTTGTGAACGACAAATATTACGAAGAGGGCGGCCCGATATTCCTGATGGTTAATGGAGAGCAAGACACTCACCCCGAGTGGCTGGGCGAGAACGTCAGCTTGGAGATGTATCTGGCGAAGCGATATCGCGCGAAAGTTTTCTTCTTGGAGCATCGATATTATGGCATGAGTCGACCCACGCCGTGAGTCTCACACATATCTCTTATAGCTGGCGAAAATCCAGATGGAAAATTCTGCTGTGTTTGGATTTTGATTCTATAGCTATATATATATATATATAGATTGGACTGGATTTTAACCGGATATAAAATGAAATACTCGTAATTTTCGTTAGTCGTTTTCAATTTTTGTTTTTTACAAATTTTTTCTTTTGTCATCCACATAGAGAAACATTTATTTGTAAACTTTACTTTTTTTTATAAGAACATTTATTATTTTCATAGCAGCGTTGGGACACACTCGGCATATATAGAATTTTCACTTTTAAATTATAGTAATTTTTAAGATTTTCGTAGTAAATTTTACTTTTTGAATAAATTGTAATTTTTATGACTGATGAGAAACGAAATATCCCAGAATCAATCAATTTGCTACAAAAATAATAAAAATTATTATTTCAAAAGGGCTGCACGAGACTCGAGACTTTTCTTGGTCTCGTCTTGAATTTCAAGACGAGACTAAGACGAGACCGCAAAAAATTTTGTATGACATGATTTTAGAAAATATCGGTATGGATATGTGTGTGTGTATATGTATGCATACCGCTTTATCTCCGGATCTACGCAGTCGATTTTAACCGGGTTGGGCTCATTTTTTTTCTTTTATTCTGATTCGTTTTTGTTTTATGTTGAATTTTTGTTTATCCAAGAATTTATTTTTGAATTTTTTCAATGATTAGATTTAAATTTTTGAATCGAATGGGTAGCATTCGAAAGAGCATAAAAAAATCTATATTTAAAAAAAAAGAAAATTCTGTAGCTATCACGGTTCTTTTTTTATTAACAAAAACATGTTCTTTTTTAAAAGCTTATAACTCCCAAACTAAACGGTCAATATTTTTGAGAAAAATAATGATAATGCAGAATATAAATA
>UXGD01007936.1:0-10211 GCA_900474315.1 Torymus auratus | reverse complement strand
TTTTGTTTTCTGCACGTAACGTGATTAGGGATTCCTAATGATTTCAATGATTTCACATGTATGAAATCGATTTCATCTCACCCTGCTCAAGTGATTTCCACTGCGAGTAGCCCCGGTTCAATGCTTCATATTCTACCAGAATTAAGGTATTTGCTAATACAGATCTCAAGGGATGAAATTATTTTAGGATCATTATAAACATTTAATTATGTTAAGCGTTATCTTGAAACGACAGTAACGGTCATATCTCAATGTAATTTGATGAACAGTAACTGATGAGATATTTGGGGTACGTAATGCCGGTCTCACTTTTTCATCTTTGTATAAATTTTTATGCATCGACTCTGACACAATATCAACATACATGTAATAATTAGTATGTATATAACCATTTTTAGATACAAAAAATATTTTATTACGATTTTTTGTTATTCAAAAGTGAGAACATATCCTCACTTTTGCTATCTTAGATGACTCGACATTTAGCTGACGTATTTTAAAAGTAAACAAGAATTTATAACTTTTCTTGCTTATTTAATTTAATTAAATGAATTATTTATCTATAAAAAGAATATCTTTCTTTCTATTTATGACTGGTTTATTTACCTGGTGTTGACCGGCATTACCCCGAGTCGAAAGCTAACCTTAGTTTGATTTCTCTTTTTGATTTTACTTTACAGCATGATAAATTTTTATTTGAAGATAGAACTTTTCGTGAATTTTGATAAACAGTAATAGAAACTAACTATATATAACGTGGAAAATGAATCAAAACTATAATGAATTGAAAATACTAAGCAATTCTGCTTAGGTGACCGCCAAAACTCCATCCTCCCCTATATATCTCTCTCTCTCTCTTTCTCTTACCGAGACAGCAATTCGGAATCCCTCGTTGTTCGCACCTGTAACAATCTGAACAATCATAGGAATAAATAATATGTTACGATGGGGAGAGAAATCTAGTGAAAAGAAATAAATTTCCGTTACACTATCATTAAAACAGAAAACGATTTTCGACTCACAATTCCATCATCCAACCTTCGGTATAAGTATATACATATCTACCGACAACTTTTCTTCAAACCCTGCACGCGCACCAAAGCTTTAATTTTCACGAGTCCCTCCTCTTCAAAACCTCCAACCAAAAACTCCACCATACATACGAAAATAAAAGGAAAAAAAAAAAAAAAAATTGAAGAAGTAGAAGGAAAACCGCCGCGCGCACGGAAAAGCCTACTCTCTCTCTCTCTCTCTTGCTCTCTTTCGAGAGAAACTCTTTCCAGAAAAATTAACAAGGAAAAAGGCCAGCTCGCTCTACCCACTGCTATATGTGTGCGCACGAACGTGTGGGGGCGGGCGGAGGAGAAAAAACTCGCGCTCTGTAGTGAGAGAGAGAAAATCCTGGTGAATATAACATCGCAGAGAGCGAGCGAGAGAGAGAGAGAGAGAGCTAGCGCAAGCGCGATACAACTTTGTCGGCGCACAAGTGCACTCGGCCTACGCGAGCGAGCGCGGGAATCGTTAATGCCGCATTTACTTTTGCCCCGCGTTGCTATGCGCTTTTCCTTCACCTACTGCGCCTTCCTCCTCTCTTTTTTTTCTTTTTTTTTTTTTTTAATGCGATGAGGGAAAAGTGCGAAGGGTTGAGGAGCGATGAGGAGGACGGGGGAGGGTATAATGGACGATTAATCGGGGAAAAGGAGGTTTCGTCAGATTTTTTCGCTTATACGTGTAGGACGGTGAGATTGGATGGGTCTGTGGACGGAGATGCGTATAATATAGAGGAAATGTGAAGAATTTCATTTTTGCTGGAGATTTTTGTTTTTGATGTTTTTATGTGTCATTGCGATGGCGTTGAAGTTACCTCTTTTTTCTTTTTTGAAGTGCATAGATGTAAAGAGCCTGCAGTGAGCGATGTGTTTTTTAATCAGTGTAGGAGTATCAAGCTGGAAGAGAATTCAAAATTTTCAAAAATATTTCCGGTAGCAGGAAACCGAGCTGTACCAATGTTTGAGAAAACATTTCGCTACAACGCAAAACTAACAATTTTTTTTATCCATTTTTTTTATGAGTTCTTTCTACAACATCGAACTATTTTCTATACTCGTAAATTATTTACAATTAATAAATTCAAATCAATCTAAGAATTTATCCAATCACAAGCAATATTCTTTCAGTGGAGTTGAAAACTCTTAAAATCCTTTTGTGCAGAGCCACACAATAACGACCACGTGACAGACTTGTATTTCCAGCCTTTTTACTCAACCTCGCGACCTTTTTTTTTCGTTCCTTGGGTATACCAAACCGCGCATCTTTTATCTGCTGTTTAAAATATAGCTGAATAAAGAAGCATTTTTTACGCTTATTTTCACGTGCCCACATGACCGGTCAAAGCACCTGAAAATCTTTCTGAAACACGTTTTAGAAAATCTATTTCGAGATATACGCCGCTACAGTAATACGGACAAAAATGTAGTGTGTGATGTGTGGTGTGAAAAATGGATGCTAGAAATAAGTGAGCGCGCGAGTCAGGATAAAAGGATAAATTTGAATGGCGTAAATAGAATCGCGGCACCGAAAGATATTAATTGAGAAAAATTATTATGAATGAAAAGTTTTAAAATAAACCGTATTCTTTTTTACATATTCATCTATTTTAATAATTTTAAAATATTACTCTTTTCATCCTGCATTCTTTCAAGAAAAAAAAGAAAAGAAAAGATTAATGTATACGAATGAGACTCGAATTTTTTACAAGACACATTAAAACAAAAAATATTCAAGACTCCTTGACCCTTAATTACAATTAACAGAAATTTTTTTTTCCTTAATTATTCTTCGTTTCTACATTTTTATAAATAATTCACGCGACACGGCAACAACCTGCAAGTATGTCACGTTACATATATACACTTTCAGCTCTCCACGTCTACTAACGAACCCTCCAACAATTACACACATTTTACATTCCTCTCAACGAACCCAAAAGCACCATATACAATCCCCATAACTTCATCACACCCACCGTCATAATATCCGCACGTTCTCTCTCCAAAGTTCCTCGAAAACATATCAGCATATCCGAAATGGAAATCATCTCTGAACGACACGTGCGACCGGACCACGCGCACGACTATAATCGCCCCGCACACACGCGCGCAGAGCTAGCTAGACGATGACGCGCTTGATGTATATATCGGCTTTTTTTCCCGTCGTCGCACGTTCCTTCTTTTTTTTTCCTCGTGCGCGCTATCAGCCGCAGACACTCATACACACACGTGTGTATATAACGTTCCTCGAAATAGCTCGGCGATACCCGCCGCGGTTTATCGTCGCGAGCGCAAATAAATATATATATGTATATATAAGCGGTGGATGGAAGGGGGGGAAAAAAGCGTCTAGACGAGCGAGGCGCAGCCGTGTAAAAAAGCCGCGCTGGCTATATAATCGCGCGATTGGGGGAAAAAGAAACGGTGGACCTTGACGAGTATGGCTCATTACCACGTGTATATGTATATAGTGGTGGCGTTGAATGGAAGGCGCGTATAAATCAGTTATATATATTATGTGGCGAACGTGGAGGAAGGAGAGTAGTGTCGTGTGGTTGTGTGTTATCGGAGTAAGAGTTTTCTTTCAAGGTCTATATGCGCGCAGTTTTTTTTTCGACACGAGGGGCTTGAATAGTGGGTGGAAGCCGACGGGGTTTGTAAACGTACACGTGCGGATAGACGAAAGTTCTATAGAGGTGTAGTATAGGTATATATGTTGGAAGTTTTCGTGTAAGAGCTAGGACGTAAGAAGTAGTAGTTTTTGAACGGTTGTGCGTCATGGGTGTAGACGGACAACAGGTTGTCGGCTGTGTTTAGTACGTTGCCGTATGACTTTGCATGCGATTTTCGTATTAAATGAAAAATTTATGAGTGCGATGATTCATTTTTTCTTTCATTTGAATGCGCCGTGTGGTTGGACTTGTCGACGGGGCTACTCACTTGACGATTTCAAGTGATTTCGAGAATCACAATGAAATAAATTTTATCTTATTTTATATATATATAAAATATTCGCCAAGCAGGGCGCTGTCGTGCTCTTTGATTGTAACGGTTTTAAATTAAAAATTATAAAATCATTTAAAATTTTATTCTCAAAGTTTATTCAGTGAATAAACAATATGCACGAGTAAAAATGTTTCTATTATTTACTTTTGGTAGCAATATGAATATTACATACTGTTATAGAATACATAGGATAAAGGTAGAAAATTCGTGCTTTCATTCGCTTTTCTCAGAATTAAATAATGTCAATTTATACCAGAAAAATTATTAAAATATCAAATATACAGGATACAAGTTGAAAAGTGAGCTTTCATTTCATTTTACTTTTCTCGGAGTTAAATAATATCACCCAATAAAGATATTATGAATTTTCAGAAACCGTCAGTACATCTCCGGAGTTGTTGAAATGATTTATTTTTTTGATGATGAAATAGAGATTTTTATTGAAGCTTGATGAAAGATGTGATTTTTCAAAGGCATGTATAAAAATATAAATATTTTATTATGTTTTATTATGTAATGAGGTAACTCGAGGAACTTTGGCCACCATATACGGAAATTTTTTATGCATATACTTTTGAAAACTGTTAAAGAGACAGAAAATATAGTATATTTTTGAGAACGCCCAATAAGGTGTGATATTGATTTTACACGAAACCAAATTGTAAAAAAACGTTTTGACTATGCTTCTTTTAGTTAATTCGGCTAATATAATCCAAACAAATTTTATTCAATTTTTCAAGTCAAAATTGAAAATGTTCGGAAAATTATCTATGGCTGAATTATCTCGAGTTACGTTACATTCTTTTTAAACTATATAATTATGTAAATTTTATTAAATATATAACATCATATCTCTGTTTTCTGTGCCTCTTTCTGTAAAAACGAAATAGCATTAATAAATATACACGTGTATTTAAAATCCTCATTCTTTCCTTTTTTTTAACAATTTAGATTATCCGCTCCCTAAAGAAATAAATGAAAAATCATTAGCTACCATAACTTCGCGAACCTTGCCATGCACTATAATCCCACACAGATTTTCTCTGCCGAAACCATATATAGTAACATAATCATTCAATCGCGCCAAAATTAACCGGAAATTTTAATAACTCAGACCACTTCATCTATACCTCCACCTAAACGCGTGATTACACCCCAACTCGTTCCTCTCCCGGCACCGCACTTTTCGCATCTTTACGGAACTGTTGACGACTCCTCGTCTCGCTTCTATATACATATAATCATCCACGCGCGTCGGCGACTGTCGCGTATATATATATGTAGCGGGCTACCTACCTCTCCACGCGCGCATGCGATAAGAGCGCTAGCAGCCGGTGAGACGGACATTCGCACGCGCGCATCCGCGATAAGCCCGACGATTGTAGCGTCTAGCCGCCTCTCGCGGGTAACTATATCTTCTTCTGTACGTGCGCGACTTTTTCTAGAACTCTCGCGCACTCGTACACAATATAAGTGCTAGGACAGATCGAGAGAAAAAGACGTTTTTATCGAGAGTGCGAGATGTCATCGATTGATTTATTGCCGAGAGATCGTGTCGGCGATTTGGGCGTATTATCTCTCGCGCGAGTGCACGCGTGCTTATTATATTTTCGGGACGCACGTAATTAAGTGCGAATGTTTCGTCAGAAACGTTTTGCCGCGGGGCCTGTTGAGTGCGGTTTAATCCCGCGATTGTGTCTATATAGGGGAAGATAACAGTGTGAACAAGAGGTGATTTGATATAACGAGGCGGATAATATTTGGTTAATTTAGAATTAGGGAAGAGTTGGCACTCATATTTACTAAGAGTATTAAATTTTAAATTATCCAAAGTTACATGAAATTAACATTTTTTAATTTTTCCTTAAGGGAGTACCTAGTCGGTACGTAGCTAGTCAATTGAGAAAACGCTTCGACATTTCATTGACTCATACAGTAACAGTCGTAAGTTTAGCAATGTAGTGCCACATTATATGTCTATGTGATTCTAACCTAATTTAATAGTTCAAGAGAACGAAAATGAGATTCTGAATGATAATTTTAAAAGCAGATATTAATTCTGGGATAAATTTCTGCATATCTCAGAATTTTCTCAGAATTTTTTCATTTTGCAATGTTCTTATATACTATACAAAAGGTGCATTTTCCCATAAGAGCCCATGTTATTTTCAATCACTGATTTCGTGCTTCTGAAGCTCTGAATCTTCACAACATTTGAACCAGAGCTGCTGTGCGCTGTCTCCCAAATATCAAACGATTTTCATTTCAAATTCTACTACCGAGAATACTCCCTTAAATGAATAATAAAAACAAAAAAGTTATTATAATTAATATGGATGATCTACGATACTTTTAAAATATGTTGACGTTCATTCCTTTGTATTAAGGATTGGTACCTCACGAAATTCCGTGAAAAATTCTAGGGTGGTCAGAACTAGGGGGAACACCTTTTGGCGATCGTGAAAAACGAACTTTTTATAAGAAGCTTCCTGAGGACCATTTATTTTTTTCGTATTTTAATTTCAAAAGCTATATATATATGGCTGAAAATTATGCGATGAGTGCCACCACCGTACAACTCTCCCCTAATACAGTTCTTCATTCTTCGGCAACTGCGGATTGTACAATAAAAAATTTGTGAAATGAAGCAAGCGCGTATTTTCCACTACGCGTGGGAATACCTTATATTCGACATTTTCTATTCTTAACTCTGCTCCTACATCTTAATTCGCATCTGCGGGCACCTCGGAATTTAATTGTAATAGCGCGTGATATATTCTTCAAAGAAGGCGCATCAAATCGAGCCACACAACTCATAACATGGCACTCATAATAATATATACCCACGCCGAAAAATATATAATGAAAAACCTCTCTCTCTCTCATTCCTCCTTATACATTATTTCACTCTACGCGCACTAATATCTCCGATCAAACTACCTCGTTATTTACAAACTCGAACACCATTTAAACCGGCGACCATCAACAACTATTCGCAACCCTCGCACAACCACACACACACACCATCCGCATATAAATTTACAAACAACTCGCGGCGCGAAATGCAAATACCGATAAGATACAATCTCTCCGTCTCTATATATGCACCGACCAAAAGGACAACATCCCGCTGATGTCCTAGACACTCTATACACTCGCATGCACACATACTTAAAAAGCCTCATCATTGCACGCCGACGTTTTTCCAAACGCGCGCTCGCATTTATTATCGCGGGGCGACGGGACGAGATTAGGCTGAAAATAAAACTATATACGGCGCTTATCGCGTCTCGCCTTCGTTCACGCGGATTTTCGTAGGAGTGTGTATATACTTACTACGCTCATTTTTTTTTATCGTCTGCGGTGAGCTGCCACGCGATGCGCCGAGCTGATAACAACGCGTAAGTGCGGAAGCTCTTATCGGCGCCGGCGACGCGAACGACATATATATATAATAGTGTTGAACGCTTTCCGTATAAAGATTTCTTTTTTTTTTTTGGACGGATCGAGGGATGTAATTCGCGCGAGCCGATTCGATATGTATATATATATTATGCCGTGGGAGCTTTTAAATATTTCAGAATATATTTGCGTGTCTCTGCCGCGGAAAAGTGGATCGGCGTTGAATTTTTCATGAATGCCCGCGTGTGGGCTTTAAGTAATTAATTTCATCGTATATAGCCGAGGTTCGCGAGAAACAAATGTATTTTATTTAGCGCGTATGTCGGGCTGCGGATGAATAATGATGTTTCGCGGCGCCGCGGCAGTGACGAGTATATGCGGCATTCGTATATATGTATTCGTGGAACGTGTATAAAGAATTTAACGGTTGCGCCGGCACGCGTTCGTTGCGTATATACGCGAATTTTTAATAAAAATAACCCAGCGACGGGCGAATGGAAGGTAAATAAATGCTCGCATGGATGGAGTTGAGATTTTGCGAGAAAAAAAAATGTATTGAATGGAATCTGGCAAAAATGGTTGACATTTATCGTTTGGAGAAATGAGGCGGATGAATGTCGAGACACATTTTTCAAGCTCTATATGTGTGTATAGTTCTTTTCGGACTCGTTGTGTGAAACGTTATGAATGTGTAGTTTTGGATTTAACATTATTCATGCTTAAATTTTTTCAATTCGCCAAGATGGTGTTGGAGAATTGTATTATTAGTTTTATAAAAAGCTAATGCTATAGGAAGGAAAATATTTTTGAAATCGCAGACTGCTTTTTCAAATTACCAAACCACTAGCCGAATAATAGTTATACAAATTATTCATTTCCCACAATCTATATGTGCAATTCTACGGAATATGGGGTCCAAAAAATTACTAAAAAATTTTTTGGGGCACACCTACCACACCACATTTTTTTGGTTCTTTGGGGGTTCCAGAATATGAGAAAAATAGTGAACACGTATTATCCGATGCCAAACTTTTTTGCCGACCAAATTAATCTCGAATATTTTATGCGATTTTTCCGCTCCAGTTTAAACATCTGCCATTTGGTCCAGGAACGTCCTAAACAAGCTAAAACTAGAAAGAAAGAGCTTTAATTTGTTTTTTTGAACGAACAAAAAGGTTTGACGGACAATTTTCAGCAATTTACGTATTTTTATGCCATTTCGACGCTAAACTTTAAACTACTATAACTTTTGAAGGAATCAAGCTTTTCGTTCGTTGAATTAAAGCTATTTCTTTCTAGTTTTAATTTCTTTTTTGAGAACTTGAGTAGGACGTTCCTGGATCAAATGACAGAGGTTTAAACTGGAGCGGAAAAATCGCATAAAATATTCGACATGAATTTGGTCGGCAAAAAAGTTTCGCAACGGATAATGCGTGTACACCATTTTTGTAATATTCTGGGTCCCTCAAAGAACCAAAAAAATGTAGTGTGGTAGGTGTGCCCCAAAAAATTTTTTTTTAATTTTTTGACCCCATATTCCGTAGAATTGCAATTGCACACACACACACATATATATATATATATATATAGTAGGGGGGTACTCCCTGTTCGCTCCACTCGCCAACCCCTAAAGAGTTGTATGGGTAAACAGTTATCTAGTGTGTTGTAAACCAACTTTAAAGCATACAATTTGCCTTGTTACGTTTGTTATGTATGTTTGAGATTTATAATTTTAAATATGCAGATGCGTCTATATGTAAAAGTCAATCGGCTTTTTTCAACTGTATATATTATATTCATGAAAACAGTTTCGTTATACAACAATTTTGAAAAAAAATGGTTATCCAGAATATCAAAGAAAATATAATTCTTGTAATAATCATTCATATAGAACCAAAAGTAGCCAAATTATTTCCGTTGATAATAGAATAGTAGTTCCATATAACAGTTTTCTACTAAAAAAATATAAATATCATATTAATGTGGAATATTGTGCATCAATTCATAGTATTAAGTATATGTTTGACTATATTCATAAAGGTCGCGATAGAGCATTATGTAAAATAAAAAAAATAAATAAAGAAAATGATGAATAAAATCCGATAATATATGATGAAATTTCACAATTTATAGATGGTAGATATCTAAGTCCTATAGAAGCCGTATGGCGTTTACAAGAATTTCCTTTATGCGGCAGAAGCCATACCGTTATGCGGTTAGCTTTACACACAGAGCATCAACAAAAAATTAATTTCGTTTAAATTAAATAAAACAGATAAAACGGCTAGAAAAATTAAATATGTTAAAATACCTCTATATTATGTTTTTAAATCTAAATCATGGAAAGAAAGAGAACGGTCACAAAAATTTGAAGCCATTGGTCGATTAAATATTGTACAGCCAAAAGATAATGAGAGATTTTTTCTCAAATTATTACTAAATCATGTAAAAGGTGCTACGTCTTTTAAATATATACGAACTTTTAATAATATTACATATGAAACTTACAAAGCGGTTGCACTTGGTATGGGTCTTATAGAAAACGATTCACAAATTTACGTTATTTTTGAAGAAGCTACTAATGTAATTTGATTTGGGAAAAATTTAAACAATTTTTTCCGAGAATATTAAAGAAAATGCAGAAAATAATGCTCTATCGCAAATTCAAAGTATATTTGAAACTGAAGATAAAAGTTGTAAAGATTTCAGTTTACCTGAACCAACATTAATTAATAGTATTGAAGAAAATTCTGA
>UXGD01007935.1:0-10213 GCA_900474315.1 Torymus auratus | reverse complement strand
TTATACACCTCCGCAATGGTTCCCTCTCTCCTACCTATCAAAGGTAGAAGCGCATCGCGTTGAATAGTGTTGCCGGGACAAACTGAAATCCTGCAGTTTTCGTTCCTCGGCCTCGTGCTTACTCTTTGCTGCGTGGCTGCTACGGAAGTTTCCGTTTCCAGAAACTTTGAATGACGATTTAATATAACGTGCGGAGAGTCTCCACACGTAACAGCAGCTTTATGATAAAATCATAAGGGTTTAGTATTTTATGAATATCATATAACTATAGGGTGATCGATGTGAAATGACAATTTTACTTTAATGATATTCATTAATAATGCAATATTAATTGTATAAATCAATGTTTCATGGATGCCTTAGTCAGTTTATAATTTTAAATCACAGTAGCACTGATTATTATATGCATTTTATAACAACCGCTAGCAAGTTATTAACATAACTACATGTTTCTTCAAATTTAATTTATACCATTCTAACATCAAAATGACAAATTCGATATGATTTTTCGGCGATTGATTTTTTTATAGTTATATTAATTATAAATTAATAATAACAATAGTACAGATAGAAAATACTATAACTTGATTGAACGTAATAATTATTCCTCATTTATAAGCAAGATAACATTCAAGCTTATACATTTTCTTGGTCGTAACAGAGTCGTTTATTTTACAAAGAAATGACACATATAATTACTAAATAATTTAAAATAAGTGCATCTATGTAAGAAAAAAAAAAACAATGTAAAATAACATAATTCATAATATTCTTCAAAGAAATCGTAATACCCGCACTACTTGGAAATTCCGATCACACGAGCACAGTAGTGGAAGAAACCGGTATGACGAAGCCCCTTTTTCTCACCGTGCTATTGCGTTGCAGTCGAAAATAAAAATCCTAATTACTCCTGCCGCGAGGGGTTAGTGGCCTCCGCAGTGGTACATTTGCGGAGGCAAAAGAAGGCGAGATAATGCGGGGCGCGCGCACAGCCGACGGAAAATCATAAAAGTCGCTAAATCACCGATAAGAGTCGAGGCGAAAATCACACCAATTTGCGACGGCGTGTTCCACGAAGGCTCGCGCGCGCACGTATGTAGGTAGGTACGTGTGGCGCGCAGGAGGTCACGACACGGTAAACGGGCCCCTCCGGTATTCTTCGCTCGCTCGCTCGCGCGCGCCGAGAGCCGATTACAGTGGCAAAGGAAACCGCGAGGGCTGATGGTTCGGTAACCCTCCCGCGGGCGCGCGACGCGGGAATAAGAAATCTCGAGTGCGCGCCATGTTTCTGAATTCGCGCGAGAGGATTTACGGATAAATTTTGCCGCGGGAATAGAAAAATTCTGAAAATTCAGCGCGAAATTTTCTCAATATTAATGGCCGGCCAAAGTTGCTTACGGCGAAAGTAGGTTGAAGACATTCTTAGAGTTTTTCACATTTGCATGTTTATTCAAGTATTTTGAAAAAGTTACATTTTCATGAAATTTTCCTCTGCAGATGATTTCTTAAGGGACGTCCTCGTCCGATTACAGCTTATGCAAGGAGCTCTTTTTTTCTATCTAAGTGCTTAAAAAGTGCTTCGAAAATGTTTCATTAAATTCCTCAATAGGACGGAGTAAAAGAACTTTTTGAATCACTTTACACTTACCTTTTTTTTATTTAAGTCAAGCTCTAGAAAAAAAAAATCCTTTGAATGAGAACGGATGTTTTTTTAAGAAAAATAAATTAATAACCTTTTTGCTCTAACTGGAAAATGATTTAGTTACATATTCCATTTCTTAAAAAATATTTTACTTGTTATTGTAAATATTTTATAAGCCTTTCTAATTATTAATTATTTAAACTAATGTAAATTCGTACATGATTGTCATGATGAGTTTTTTACTTACAAGATAACTAAAGGAATCACGTTATACAAAGATAATCCTGGATCAGAAGAATTCTTATCATTTATTTATTATAAGTAGCAACGCTAAATTTTATTATAATAATTGATAGCATAATTACTTATTTGTGTTTATGATTCCTTTTTTCCTCTCGTAACAAAGGAAAAGCCATGTTGAAAGAAAAACTTAATAAACATGATCCTAATGTAGTTGATTTTTTGAAGAAAATTGCATTGAAACAAAGGGATTTTTACAATAGGCATATGAGTTGACCGGAAGTAATTGATGGATTATAAAATCGATATGAATTTATATACAAATTGCTATCGAATGGACGTGTCTAATTTTCTAAACAAAAAAAGAAATGAAGTTTTCACTCTACAAATTAAAGTTCAAAGTCTTACGTTTATCTGGATGCGAACGATTTTAATATATCACTCGTATATAAATATATTAAAATATTTGAATTCTGGTGACGTACCTTCGATATCATCTCGTAAGCGATCGCACCTTAACTTCTCGGTCACGCATGCTGCTGTTGCGTAATATGTGCGAGCTTTAGCTGCGCGCCTAATCGCACACTATATGCTGTTCTCCGGCGCGCTTGGGGGGGATATCTGATCTCGTTTTCTGAAAAGCACTAAATGTGCCGCGGCGCCGCTCGTAAAAACTCAAGCAATTGCCGTCTAGTGTGCGAGCAATACCTAGGCGTCGCACACACGTCACTCTCTCGCGAGTTTCGCACCAAATTTTATCACTGTTGTTTTACCTTTTTCATGTATATGCATATTCGGTATCGGTGCTATGAATTACAGCGATCAAGGCTATATACGTACATTTTTGTGTATAAAAGTCGTAAAAAGGACGATATGTGGTAATTACCGAAAATTGTAAAATAGTGGGAGCGCAGGATGCGTCTTTTCGTTGTAGCGAAAATAAAAGTGTTGTACCAGAAAATTTTTATTATAGTGAAATATGATACTGTTGACTCAAACGGAAATTTTTCTTAAATTAAATGTATATAGCATTATTACGATGAGTTTTTTTATACATTCTAAAAAAGTTTATTTGAAGACATTCCTAATAAAAGTGCATTGATAGAGAATCGTAGATTAGATCTTTGGGTTAAGAAGCCAGTACTTAACTATACAACTACTCAACTAATTAAGTTTTTAATGAAATTTAGAAATATACATTTAAAAACTGCTGGCAAATTATTGGCATGTAGCTTCCTACAAACTTAATTCACGGATACCTTATATTAATTTGTAATTGCAATTATTAATACTTTTAAACTCCAAAATTTATTTGTAGGAAAATCCGTTACAAAATTAAAATTGAAAATACAAACAATTAAATAAGTGATTTATTCATATAAAAATACATTTAAAGACTTTTGAGTTTCATTTGAGTATTTTTCCATTTCAAATACTATATGATTATGTTTACGAATCGGGAGATATGCAATTTTAAATTATTAAAATAGGAATTATATACGAAATTTTGTAAAATTAATAATGCATCCCAGATTTATAATAACCTATTATGAATTTCGATTATTTATTATATTTCAAAATATTAAAATAATGTGTTCTCTCTCAGAATCTCGAAGTTCATTTATTATTTTTATTATTTATTATTATTTATTTAATTCTATATGTGTTAAATAACAAGTATAAATCTGTGTCCGATATATTTTGTAATACTGTTATTACAAGTTATCATGATTATAGTTGTTTTTCGTGCAGCTAATGGCCATATATCATGATTATATTGAATAATACATTATGTTCGAGAATCACAAGCCCGAATAACCACACCGAGTAAGAGTATTTTCACTATTGAAAAAGTCATGTCACTTGTACAAATAGAGCCTGTCCTATAGCCTCGAAATAGTTTTAGAGATAGTTACACACGTTTCTCGTATTCACACATCTCGTTCCCATGCGAAATCACAATCCTATGCAGTTTAGTCGTCTCTGACGATCTTGCTGTCCAGTGTTGTGCACGTCGACGTACACATAAAAATGTTGTTTTTTCCATTGTAAAATTAAAAAATTATAAAGCGATTTTTCACCGCTGTAAATTTCATTTTTATGAATCCTCTTATAGGTAGCTGAAAGTATTAAAATTAATATATTGAAATTTTATAAATTAATAGTATATTGTGTACCTAGGGCGCAAAGTGGGCCTTTTTAGACCAAGTGTGGCAGTACGAGTGGAAGGCGAGTGCGCCTTGCGAGCCGCAGACGAGTACTGCAACCACACGAGATCAAAAGGCCCACTAAGCCCTAGGTGCACACCATATTTTTTGTGACTCATGTATTGATTTTCGGTGTTTTGAGCCTAAAAAGCAAGGCTAAATAGATTTTTTATTTATACGACAACAAAATACTTAAAGTAATAAATAATAAAAAAACTTGTTAAAAATAACCAAAAATTCGCTACGAATTTGTGCAAATGTGAAGATGTTCATTTTTGTCAAATTTGAAATTTGATTTTTCCCGCTATATATGCGCCGCCTACCAGAGTCTGGTTCGTATCTAAGTAAGTCGGACCGAGGGGATGTAGGAGCGCCAGAGCGCGTCGCCGATCCCCCCGCCAGCCTTTATCACTCGAACATTTCGTTAAAGATCATAATCCTTCCCCTTTTTTGAAGGTTACATCCCCGTTATTGTGATTATTTCGATAAATTAATACGATTACAAAATCTTCAAGTAATTTTCAAGACAATACAAGATTCTTGACATCACAATCTTGATATTGTATCAAGAACTGTATAAATATTGTATCGATTATTGTCTTGAATATTGAGGAAAGACAATACAATATTAAGATTAATCTTACTATATCGTGTAGGCCTATTATCAGCTCATCGCCCGAAATACGGTATGTGATTTTCTTGTTACCTTTGCTTAATACAAATTTTAAAAGTTTACATTTTTTGCTGGCCAACCTCTTGGGGTGAAAAGATTTCGTAAGCAAACCTAATTAGTTCTCGACCAAAGATACATTTTTATGTTAATAAAAAATCAAATAGTAGAAAAAATTCAGGTAAAATATTATTACTGTTACACAAATCAAACTTAATAAAAACATAAAACGGATTTTACACCTTGTCTCGTTTATGTGCTTTGCACGCTTCGCTAATAGCAGCAATGAATTGCTTAAAAAAAAAGTATCAAAACAGTTAAAGGTTCCGTGGATTTCCTCATATTCAAATTGAATTTTACTTTTTAAAAAGTCAGTAATTTTTTTTACGTCACAGAGTGATTCGGACTATTCATCCACCTCTTCCAAATCAATAAAAATAGTAAGTCTCTTATTATAGTAACTCGACAATGCTGAATCTATTCGACATATTTTCAACTTTTTTTCCAACCAGCAGTCGCATATTTAATTCAAAATCGAAAGTACAGACAACAGTCAGTTTTATGAAATGGACCATAGCATTTTTTATTCGTTTGAAAAAATTTTATCAGATGGGATTTGGAAGGGGTGGATGGGTGGTACGGAGCACACTCTGTATATATCATTGACGTTTTCGTGCAAGGTCTTCTTCGGATTTACTTGCATGGCAGAGTGAAATCGAGAAACTCGATCCCCTTGCTATATTCGCCGGATATAGCTTTCTCCTAGCTCGGAGAGAGGGGTTCATTTCTGTCGCGCATGCATTTAAATAATTTAGGGAAACCTTGAGAGCTCGCTTGAGGGGGCACTGAATTTTTCGTCCTTTGTCGAAAAGCTCAATGGTACGTGAAACGGTCCAACTTACGTACTCTCATGGTATTGTTTACGAGCTACAAACATTGAAATTCCCTCTATAAAATGCAAATTTAGTTTATACAAAAGTATTTGGATAGAAAATAGATCCTCTTGGATTAATTATGAAAATAAAAGAATAATTTTACGCTTTAATCTCTCGTTGTATTAGGTATACGTATATTATAGGTATGTACTTACTATATCATTAATAAGATTTTATATGCGCTTGGTTACTTGGCTTTATTTAAGACAGTTGGAAAGAAATTTTTTTGTGGAAGCCAAGAAGTGACAGCCGCACCTAGTGACAAAGTGTGGAAGTTAAACGTAAATAAGGTTTTTGCATATCAGTGATCAAATGCGGTTAACGGTTAAAGACGAAACGTCTTTCAGTTCCCACTAAATTGAAAATTAATATTTTATTAAATTCTTTCCTATAGTTCTCTTATGAGTGCCACCGGTTGCCAAATTTTCTATCAAATAGTGCAGGCTAACTATAATGTAGCGAAAGGCAGTACGACTAACTGTAAGAGATTTTGCTCGTCTGAGGATCAATAAATTCAATTTATAAAATTACTATATCATTTGCTATGATTTGTTATAATAAGATACACCAACAAATAGTGTAAAAAAATATACTGTCTTATATATCTTATCTGGTTACGCCAAATTTGCAAAGCTTTTTTTACTCGTAACCGCGAAGTTCGTGCAAGTGGTTAACAGCGGCTGTCTCTTTCTGTCGCGTGTGTACACCTATTCACACACATGCACTGCATACCGCATTAAGGACATTGTCCTTCAGAGGAGCCCGTGCCGTACATATGCAGCCCGTAGGTGTGTATTATTTACTAAGCGCGCGGTCCCGTGCAAATAACCTTACGCGCTCGCGGTATGCAGATCGAGCCACAAGTACACACACACACACACACACACAAGTACGAGTGTGATGCATGAGGCTACTTTAATTAAACTACATCGGAGAATAAATAATGCGCCCTTCTCTGAATATATGGGGGACAAAAATGAAGGTATTATACTTGTATTAGAATAGTCAATAGGTTTTATTAATATTTACCTCTAACGTGATCTATATTGAAACCTATGAAGACGGTCGATTAATCTTCCTTTAATAAATTTGAAAAGATACAATCAGCTACAAGTATATATATAACTTTGTCTTATCAGTAGTATACTGATTATAATTGTACAATGAAGGAGTATGCATTTACGATACAGAAACGTACCTGCGCTTTTCGAAACAATTATTAACTGTACATTCCTGTGCTCGCAAACAGAAAGAGAACGGTGAAGTATAGTGTTGAGTTAAGAAGGGATGAGTTGCGTCTAGATATAGGAAATTGATATATACTCATAAGTTCTTAGATCCCGTTTCATTAGGATGCACGAGCTTCCTCCGAGCGAGTCCCTGAGTTGAGAGCAGAAGATGAGGAGTTGAAAAGGATTTGTGCGTGCTTGTGCAAAGGTGTAGTATGAAGTGCTCTCCGTTAACTTTCAATGGGGTTTTGGTCGGTGTGATGCATAAAATATCCAAAAAAACTACAAACCTGTGATACGCGATGTTAAGAGAAAAGAGTTTGTTACAACTATAAGTTTGTAACTTTTGGCCTGAGGCCAACAAGTTTTTTATATTTAAAAGAAACAATCGTTAACTGTCGTCTTTAATAAAACATATAAGTGGACTTTGTCTATATTTATCTTCAATTGAAGAGAAGTCATAATGCTAAAGAATCATTATTTGAAAAAAGTGTATTAACTTAAAAAAATATATGAAAAATATTGTGAAGTCAAGTATCGTTTTCGTTATTTGAGTTTAATCTGAGCTAATATTAGAGAAATATACTTACCTGAGAGTTCAGATTCAGAACGAGGCTGAAAAATTAAAACAAGAAAAGTGCGAAAATGGGCGAGAATGAAAATGGCAAAACTAGAAGAAAGGGGAAAGCCAAGCGGAGAGAAAGAGAGGATATAAAGTCAAAAGCTCCACGTGTAGCGAGCAAAGAGCGTAGAGAAAAAAGAATAAGCCGAGAATGCCTGAGAGAGAGAGCATAGCTAGCGCATGTCTGGCGTTATGAATCTCAGTGCGCGTGCGCGCACGCATCTCGGAACTATGGAAAGTTTCGTCCTGGATCTACTCGGCGGATCTTCCGAGTTTCTGGGTTAATTACACGTAGTACGTATGAATAATAGTGGCCGTCCACTCCCTCGCCGGCTCCGTGATGATCCTTGAAGCGTCGGAATTCGCGCGAGAGATGCCGCAGCTCGCCCACACCGCGGCAATAACGATATCCCTTTCTTCCGGATGGGACTACCCGATGTCTAGACGGCAAAACGCGGTTGTGCCTGATGAGAAATAAACGGAATATATATATATAGGGGGAAAGACTGGCTTCCGGATTAATTCGAGCTATGCGTCGGGCGTTCGATCATAAAACTTGGAAATTGAAGGTAAAACGGGCATTTCGCGGCTGGAGTAACGAAGTACCGGATGCCTGAACGATGTTAATTAGAATTTACGAGAGCGGTTGCAATTAAATCTACGCTTTAGTGCTTGAATAAAAAAAGCTTTGAAGCTTATATATCTAGTTATTTTGTGAAATCCTGTTCTTTGATAAAATAAATGAATAGGAATGAAATATTATAATATTACAGAATTACCGTGATAATTCTTTTACATAAAATTACATAAAAGTACAAAATTTTACTGAAAATGTAAAATAAAAATCGACATATAAAAAAGAAAAGTTTTTAAAACCAACTGATGGATAATAAACGTTTCCTATTTCGATATTCGGATATTATCCGATATATCATTCATTCACTTCAAACAAATTTTTCATTATAAATTTTGATAAAGATGCTAAAAAATATATTAATATATCATAAACTAGCAGTATTTAACATGTAATATATATATTTATCTTTTGGATCCTGTCAATTTATACCTCGTATGACAAAATTCCAGAAAAATGCAAGTTTACGTTCACGCCCCCAACGTCAACTTTTAGCTTTATACAGGCACAGCCATCTATTATGCTTTTCCAATAGGGGGCTCCATTTAAATCAGCGTATTAGATTAATCCCTGTGACGGAGGGTTAGCACGAGATTAATAGACCACGCGACGCATAATTACAACTTCCCGGTTTAAAGCTCACCTTTCCCGTTTCGAGCCATAGTGGAATGGAGGCGGACAGGTGGGTGGGGGTAACTTTTATTACAGGCGCTTAAAGCGTGATCAGCGCCCTCACGGTATATACCTTGACGTGCGAGAAAACCTGGAGGGTGGAGGAGGAATTTTGCGAGGCAAGTAGGTCAGAGCGTGCGACGCTACTCTTCCCCGTGAAATAGCGCGGCAAATGAAGGGCTGCAGGCGGCGGCGAAAATTTCCCGCTGCGAGATAGAAAGAAAATTTGCGCGCAGCTATATAGTATATATAGAACCAGTCCCGTCGAATTCGTTGGAGAATAAAACCCGTGAAATAGAGATCATAAGAGAGGTGCAGAAGAGAGAATCGAAGAGTTCGCGCTTGCTGGTTTTCCCTTCGCTATTGGGCCAGCGGGAGAGTAAATTCTCGATGCTTCGGTTCGTTTGTATCGATCGAGACATTTTTTGTTATCCGCCAGTGTAAAGGATAAACGTAGAGAAAGAAGTCTGCTTCGATAAAAACAACAATTGTTACCAAAATGATGATACTGTTTACAAATTCAGCAACACTAGTATTATAATATATAAATACAGAACAATTATATTGCCTATGTACCAGAATATATTATTTTCATTCACGAGCAGCGTGATGTTGAGTAATCGATGAAATTTTCGTTTTTGACTTTTAATACGACTTTACTGAAGTAAGAGATCGTGTAAAATCAAACATCGATCTTATAAGGTAAGTCGGGGTAAACACCTTTTTCTTGATCATTTATTTCAGCTCTTAAATTTCACTCCCTGGATATATTAACACGAAATAACTGATGACAGGATCTTTGGATGATATGCTAGCAATATATATATATATATATGTTTGGGATGTGCTCTCCTGTGCATTTATCATTTAAATCGTGTATGAAGAAAATTGATCATCAACCTATAAGTAGACGTTTTGATATTTTTATGTTTTAACGGTCGTTGAACACGAATCTGAAATGTGTTTTTTCAAATTCAAAGTGGTGGATCCAAAATGGCGAACGTAAATCCTGAAAAATCAATAAATTACTGTAAATAATAGGGTTTTTTTCAGTTCAAGTTGTGTATTTACTGAGTATGTAATTATATATTATATCTGAAGATCGCTGAGAACAAATCAGAATCTGTTTTTCGAAAATCTAAATGGTGGACCCAAAGTGTCGGACAGTACTTTTAAAACCCGATAAATAATAAAGAATTAAGACACCAGTGTATAAGTAAGATGCCACAACGCTGGTTTTCTTATTTACAAACACTTAAGGCTAGGACACTTAAAAAAGAACAGAGCACAGACACAAGAAATAGCATTGGCTGTATATCTATATATATGAGGAACTGCTCGTTGTTCCTCGCTGTTCTTGAT
>UXGD01007934.1:0-10221 GCA_900474315.1 Torymus auratus | reverse complement strand
AAAACGCGAATGTGGTATTTTCGGTCCGGGTATGACGAAAAATAGTATACGCTCCACGGGAGTAAAATTGGCCAGCCTACAGCTCGTGTTTGCCACTCTCGCCTTCGGCTCGGGTGTCAATTTACTCGAGCTGTAGACTGTCCAAGTTTTTTCCTCTCTAGGTGCGTAATATACTATAGATTAATATAGTATATTTAGTGTAACCTTGAAAAATCAAAAGATATGCTTAATATCTTATTTAATACTCAGAAATTCTTATAAGAAAAGTATACGAAAACTACTTCGCCTTATAATTACTCAATTAACAGTAATATAAAGTTTTCTATGCTTAAAATTAGTTGTACATTAGCAACATACTAATATTCAATTGCAATAAGTGCGTAAAAGTTTATAATTTCTTTGTAAATAGGTGACCGGAATTAGACAGTGACCGGCATTACCCCATTCTCCCCTATAGCCCCGACTTGCCTTATACCTTTTTAGACAGTTTCTTACATTCCCACGCTGGCTCCTGCGTTACACACTCATATCGATTACAGGACTTGCTTTCCATCAACGATTTTACATCTAGTCTAGTTTCTGTGCTTCTTATGGCAAGCTTATAACATCAATAAATTACTTGGAACAAAACACTCGCAATAGTTTAAAGTATTGAGATTGGCTCATATATGCACATGACTCTCATTTTTTAAAATAAATTCATTTGAGACTGAACTTTCTGGTGACTGATACATTCATTCAGCAACAAAAGGTTTTAATAACAATCTATTCTCTTCTCCATATAAATAGGCGAGGTGTGTATTTCATAATGAATTTGTTGTTATGGTCAAGATCAATCCATCCATAATGTTGACGGGTTCACATGGTTGACGAGTGGCCGAAATTGAATCACACTTTTTCTTTTATCGAATAATCCTACAAATTTATCTAAAATGAACAGTAGCGGTCTAGATCTATAACATTCTTAGAATTTTTTTATTACATATTTAATTTGATCCATTTTAGAAAAATGATGAGAGAATATGAATTAATATGTGATTTTTAAATAAAAATAAAAGTATCCTTTCGAAATTACATACCACATATCGGCAGTAGTTAAATTTACTTATATCAACTTGGCACCAAGTAAAAAGATGAATAGTATCAGATGAAGTGCGAATAATTTCCACTAGTGCGTGGGAGGCTCCATTATTCGGCAAACTTTGCTTCATAGCCAAAATTACTGAGACGCTAGGTATATGCTTTACGTTGACGTTTTCACAACAATCGTAATAATGTTGTAACATTTTTCTTGAATGCAATTGAAATTTTATATCGCAATAATTTCAGTAAAGTTCTATAAATACTTTTAAGCTTTTATTATTATTACTTTCAGCAGTAAATAAAGATATTTATATGCAACGAAACGAAAATACCGAATTCATATAGTTTACTTTCCGTTTTACGTAAAACTATTGAAAATAATTTCTTATACACTTATACTTAGGTATATCGTGGTATTTTCAGAAAGACTGAGTTCTGTTACTATGCGTTCATGAAACGAAACCACATGAATAAAGATGCGTGTATATTTTTATGTAATCAAGTGATGTGGAAAAGATCTCACGCGACAGGTGCATGCAATAGAACTTACTATATATGATTTATGATATAGTACATAAATATGCCAAATGCAAACATGTATTAACACAGTTATATAATCAATTATAAATTTTCTACATATTTTATCTGTCTTTTATAATTAAAATGCGTATCAAATTTCATATCATTTTAATAAAGATGTGTTGATCTTTCTGAAAATCGAAAATAGAACAATCTTCGCTTAAGATAGCACAGATAGATTAGGTGGATACATTTATCATATCCCGTGAATAATTCAAATGTTGAAAGAACCCAATTATTCCGTTAAAAATATTCATCATAAAATATCACTGAAAGAAAAATTGCTATATGTAAATTACAACAATTATATACATTATAATACCAACATTTTAATAAAAAAGTTTAAACCCAAAATATATTACTTCAAATTTTTCTTAGAAAAAGACATAGCACAAAATTTAGAAGAGTTGATCCTTTATATTATGAATTGTATTAAAATTTTATAAACAACTTTTGCAAAAGAAAGAATTTTGAAAGAAAAACTGTAAAAATAATCTTTGTTAAGTTACACAAAGATTGTATAAATATCACTTATTTATTATTTATATATTTATTCATTAATCATTTATATTTCAGTTATCGTTCGACAACTATTGAACTATGCATCACTTTTTTTTATTTGTACCATACAAACTAATCGTGATAGCTTTAAAAATCCAATAGAGCACATTAATCTTTTTTATCATAGAAAAAAAAACAATAAATCACATTTATTTAGTTTAATAAAAAAATTGCAGATGATAGATATTTGAAGTTTTCAATAATGTAAATGCAGTTAACTCAGGCTCCTTCAAAGGTATATACTGGTATCGATAAATGTTAATGCTGACACTCGATAAAAATCAGTATTTGGCAATAAAACAAATAAATACTTCGATATAACATCGTAAACAGATGTAATTTTTCTTCGATGAAAATCGTTTCCTGAATTTTTTTGACATACTTAGAGTGTGTATAAATGTTCGCGTGTGTATGTGTAGTGTGTAAGGATTATGTCTCTTAGACACACATAAATACAGATACGAAAAAGTTGCATTTTTAGAACGTATACATTTAAAGATATGTTTTTAAAACAACCCCGTAGTACAAATGGAATACCCCTGATTGAATTTAAGTACATTATGCACCCAAAAAGTTTATACAAACAATTAACTTCCAGGCTATACGATTATTTTAGCCTATAAAAAACATTGAGAAATCAGAATTTTTTTTAAATAAGAAGAAAAACAAACAAACAAATATGAAAATATCGTCTAACGTCCTTTGTTTTTCTAGAAACAGATTTCCTTTTTTTTCATGGATTTCATCACAATACTTTTACTTCAATTTACTCCTCATATGACAATGATAAATCTTATTATTTTGTTTAAAAAAAAAAACAAAAAGACTAACGACCTTTGTTTTTCTACCTTCAAAACAGATTTTCTTCCTAAACATTTGTTTGTCGAAAACAGCTGTTTTCAATACAGAGACTAGCCCAATGAACATGACGTATCTTTTCGAAATCAATTTATCTGTCGTCTCAAAGATTTTTCGAATTCTTCACCCGACAAACATCTGTCTATCCCACTAGCCGCGCACACTCCACTATAGCAGCACTTTTCTTTCTGCGCAACGAAAAAGCTCGCGGGCTTCCAAAAATCTTTCCCTCTTTCCCGCACATACCAACGGCCGCTTCATCGAGGCGTTAAAATAAACGGCGGCCCGCGTTATAAGTTTGGCAAAAGAGAAAGAGAGAGAGAGGGGGAAACGGCTGCGTATCTCCAGTTACCCCGCTTATGTGTATACGTGCGTGTTAGTGTGCGCGAGTGAGTATAAGTGGTCCACATATAGAAGCGCCCCCCACGTTCACCAATACGCGCGCACACCTGTCACGGATATATACTCAGCCACAGGCCGCGAGCCGCACACTACTACTTTTTGTGCTCATCGTGGAAGGGCGACAGACACGCATACACCCTCATCCCCCGCAGTTCTCTCTCAGTTTCGCCTTCTCTTTTATAAATAATAACCTCAACCTTCGCCATGCCGGGACGTCCACTGTGGCAGGTAAGCGCAAACATACATACATATAGACAGTTCGCCGGTTGTTATACGCGCATCGTGCTGCACGCTCTCATTGTCGTTTATTCTGCACAATGCGCGGGGATACGCGGTTCCTCCGACTTTTCAAAGGAATCGCTGTCTCGGCGGAAAATCCCTCGCGCGTGAAATTCGGCGATCGAACGCGGCGGCCCCGAGCTGCTTCTGACAGGACAACGCGCTGTCGACGCCGCGGTTTGCCCTCCAGTCCGCGCATTTATAGACGAGCAAAAGTGTGTATAGTGCTGAGTGCAGCTCCGCCGGCTGTGATGCCGAAAAAGAAAATAAAACCGTATGCGAGGCACCCGTTGCATTCGCGCGTAAGGGGGAGGAACACGCCATTTTGGAGAACGGATGTGTGACAGCTACGCGCGGTTTCGTTTGAATGTGGGTATATTCAGAGGTCGCGTGTGGTGCGAAATTTTTAATGGCGTGAAAAGTTGATTTTTCGTACAAATTCTTAGCCTCGTGGTTGAATAAAAAAATTACGGTATTTTCGTACTGGTGAAATGACGGGTGAAAATGTACATAATTATCGCACACATTGACGCAAGTCGAATTTTAACGCTTATATTTGAAGCTCGCCGCCCCTCGTCGTGGAATTCTCGAGCGAAATAATGTTTACGCGAGTTTTTCTAATTCTGGAAGCTCTCTCGATTGCCGCGCTGATTCATCCTATACGTATATCGGACGATTTTGAAGAAATAGCTCTCATATTTTCGGACGCTATATAAAGTCTCTATATATTCCGGCGCAATCTCTCTCTCGAAAGTTCGATGAAAATCTTGCGAAATTCCAAAGCGCCAAAATAATTGAGCTTACGCGCGAGGGAAATTTCGTTAACGGCGGCTTCGAAAATATACCCTTGACATCTTCTCCGACGCCCGTGAATCATCGCGCTGACTCACGAAACCGCGGCTGACGACGGGAGCCACCCGCGATGACGCACTTACGATCTTCTTTAAGTTATTTCAGATTTTGTTGTTATATACTTTTAATTTTAAAATCCATTTTGGTGTTTGAACATCATTTGATAATTCCTTTGAATGATATTAAACGTGCATTAACTATTGACAAACAGTTATTATACTTTAATGAAATAATTAAACTGAGAAAATAAATAATTTGGGCTCAAAATTGATAATAAATTGAAATCCTTATCCATCATAAACTCTTTTTATTCCCTAAGTATTAAGATTTACTAAATGATTTATCGCAACTATAACGCATACATAGTTATATAAATAAAGAAATTCATAGTGATTTTATTCTGTTCTGTAATGCATATTAAAATTTTGAAAACTAACACAACAACAACAACTTTTCTCATATTATTCAAAAGCATATCCATGAAAAAGCTGGAATATCGCGAGAAGCAACAGAAAGTATTCCGGCCGTCTG
Organism: Torymus auratus; assembly: GCA_900474315.1. Lineage (NCBI taxonomy): Eukaryota > Metazoa > Arthropoda > Insecta > Hymenoptera > Torymidae > Torymus > Torymus auratus. Next base: position 5,076 of record UXGD01007934.1, on the reverse strand, counting down.
CTCTCGAATATTCTCGATTTCCACGCCGCACAATGCGTGTATAACAGCCCATAGAAAAGCTCTGCGCCTGACATCGCCTCTCGCGCTCCAAACCCACACTCGGCACGTCGACATCCAGCGCGCGCAACGTCTATATAAGAAGGATCCAGGAATAACTCGGGAACGACCTCGACTACGGACACGCGCGCTTAAATCGAAAATCTTGAGCGGACTGGTGTGCCAAGGGCGCGCGGGACAAAAGTGTGTCAGAGACCGAGGGAATTTCGGGAGCGCGGCATTGCTAGCGCAGCGGCCGTGTCCCATATATCGACACATAAACAAACCTTGGGAGATGTGCCGGTGGTGCGCGATTTTTCCGTTATTTTCAGTATTTTTTGCACAACCGTGCTGTGTGTGCTGCTCGCGAGGATGCGCAGACTAAATAAACTCTATTCGAGAATAGGTGGCCAAGGATTGCAAATAAACGTGGTGCGATCGGGCTTGTTTGTTCATGCGCGCGTATATGAGAATGGTTGTTTTTTTTTTATCGACGGGTCTAGTTACAGTTGCTGTGATGTATTGGGCTTGCGGTGATGTAAGGTAGTCGATTTGTTTTTGTTTGGATAAGTGAAATATGGTCTCGAGTAATTGGCTGTCTTGAATAATTCAATTTCATTGAAAGCAAAGGTATATTTTATTAGGTAATTTTGAATTCGTTACTGTGTTGACGCAATGAAGATAATGAATTTAGAAATAAAATGTTATTTGAAGCAGACTTCGTAGTTTTTCCGGGTATAACATATAATTATTGTTGAGTTGTTGTTTGTCTTATTTTTGTCCACTTGCAAATATTTTTAAACGGAAACGAGTTTTGTAATGAAGTCAGCACTGATAAACTGCTTACGAAACGATTGAGATGAACAGGAAAAATATTAGCGAACATGCTTAGTCAGTATGTATTTACCGACATTTTTATTTTCTATATTGTTACTATTCATTTTTAGATTTTATAAAATTATTATGATCACTTGTTATTCCTAAATAAATTTTATAAATACATTGCAATGAATACACATTAAAAAAATGAGAAAAATAAGCGATAATAAAGAAAATAAGGATGTAGGAATCTGTAACAGACAAGTAATTCCAGCTGTTCCCACATTCGTTCACGAAACCACGAAACCAGCTTCATGTCGCCATCTACCGGAACTTTGTGGAATTTCACGGCTCTACTTTTACCTTAGGAACATCTGAATATGTCTAAGGAAATCGAATTGATGTATATTATATAATCCAAGCTAAATTAAATAAAAAGAAATGTGAGTTGTAAAATCTGTGAAATGTTGATAATTTTTCATGATACACACTGAGAAAAAAGGCGTTAGTAATTTTAACTATATTCCATAGTAAAATTGAATATTATTGCCTTGAGTTTTTTTTTGTATAAACTATAATATTTTAATAATAAATATATTCATATAATTCAAACAACTATAAATTATAGAAACTGAATTATTGTAGATTTAAAAGCATGTTTCGTAAATTTTACTATATTTAGTTAGTACAATTTAATATTTTCTTCCGAATGAATTTTGTTATTTCAAATTTTACTATATATTCAAAATAGTACCTATATCAACAACATATTTTTTTTACTATTTGGCTGAAACTATATTTTATAGTACTTTATGTAACAATATACTATATTTTTTTCTCAGTGCATCTGATTAAGAAACTTTATATTTTTTAGAAAAAAAATTTGACAATCAAATATTATTATTAATTAATTAATTAAAAAATTGATAGATTGTATTCTGGATCTTGGAAAAATGGTCTTAAAATATTTGTTGTAAACCGCACGTATAAAACTTTACATAGAATAAAATGTTTATCCAAAAATCTTTTTTCAATTCATTACATATTTTAAACATTTTCGGCTATAAATATTTAGAATTTGTGTCAAATACTCGTTAAAATATATTTTTCATTCTCCATTAAAAGTCTTAGACGTTTATGAACAAATCTTTGATTGCTCCCACGCAGTTTAAAAAACATCCAACTCAAACATTCGCGTATAGTGTTATCTATGTTTGTATTGCATTCTCTTATCTTCGATCTTATTTTGATATTGACAACAAATGATCTCAACAAGTTTATCAAAACCTCAATTTCACCATTTTTCCACATGATAAAACTGTTTTGATAGCCATATTACAATCTACGTACAATCTATATCAATTATATTTATACCTCTTTTATCAAACGATAAAGCTATCATTCAATTAGTTAAAAGTAGCTTTCGGCGTTCCGTGTAATAGGAACTCATTAGCTCGATATTCCACGACGGGCAGAATTATTGCCGTCATGCGATGATGCGCAAAACATCCCCGAAATGTGCAACATTGTCAGACCAATGCTGGCTCGCGTCCAATCCTTGCTAAGAATGCCAGAAAGAGATAGCCGTTGCATCTCTCGTTCTCCACGGGCGCGCTAGACACCGGACATTCCGTTCGGTCATTTGACGCGCGCTTGCGCTTTGCTTTCGTTCGTTGACTTCCCGTGAAATCGTTTTTCCCGAAAGCCCACCACCGACGACTTCTTAATGAGAATACGGCACGCCGCCACGCGTTCTCGTGAATAGACTTTCGCGGAAGGAAGACGGGGAAGAGGCGCGTATATATAAGTTTGGGAAAAGGGTGAAGACCAAAGACCGCGCATCTTTTGCAAAACATGTTTATGTATATGCAGTCGTTGCAGTCTCGGTCTAATGTAACATGTTACATTATGAAAAAAATATATAGTCCTTCAAAAGCTTATTACAAATACTGTTTGTTTATTTGTTCAGGTGTTTTTTTTTCTTCTTTTGTTCTTTTATTAATAAGAATATAATAAATTAAGCTTATATAAGGCGCGCGCGCGTGTATGTGTGTATGTGTTATCTCGTTGGGTTAGCTCGACGATCGTTAGCTTTAGTATAAGTAGTAGTAGTAGTAGTACATATAACAAGACATATGAAAATTTATAAATTATACATTAAAAATTTAGTATATATCTAAATATACAGAGTATACAAGTCGGCGGTAGTTTTGTTCTCTCGGCGATGGAAAGAACGTTCACATGTGTCGCGTGTTGCCGAAGCCACCGTGGCCGGACTGGCTCGCGCCCTTGTTGAAGCCCATCTGGAGGTTGAGGTGGCCCTCGTTGGCGCGCAGCTGCTCCTCGGTGAACTCCCTCTTGTTCTCGTCGGCCATCTTAGGTCCTAGCCTCGGTCCGTTGTATTCAGGGTGCTTTTGCGTCTGTGAAATAAACAAAGCAATGAGGTAATTGTCCAAAACAAGCTCGAAAAACGTTGTTGTATAAAGCTCGTATACTAACGATTCTGCCGAGGGAGTACAGGCACAGGGTCACTTGGACAATATTCCTCCTCTCGAAGAGATCGGCCGTCTGGAAGATTTCCTCTTCTGGCACGCCGTACTTCTTGATGGCAGCTTGGAATCTGTAATCGAGAGGGACATTAAATAACCTCGACCCTTGACTCTTTGAACTTAAGATTGTATATATGTTAATAGGTACAGGTATATAGAATATCGCACCTCTGAATGTTTTCCATGAGCTGGAAGTTGGTTCCCTTGGTCTGGATCTTCTTGACCGAGCCGGGGGCGAGTTTGTTGATCAGCTGGCAGAGTACAACGCCATCCTTAAGGATGTCCTCGTAGTTACCAGCTGGCAATTTCTCGCCGATAACGGCCTCGATCCACTCGAGGACTTCCTGTTCCTGTTCCTTGTTGCGGGCCTGCCGAATGATAAAAAATTTCCATTCAGTCGCGTTTGAAGGCGAAAAAATAAAGAAAAATATTCCTCGAGCTCGAATTTTAAAAGGAAACGTAAAAGTTCGAAAATATGACTGGCGGTGATAAACGCGTGTATAATATTCACGAAAATAGCCTTGCGAGTCGCGCTTGAGTTGCTGCTATACTCGCCGGCGCGAATATACACGCGCTTCGAAAATAAATTACGTTCGCTATACAGTCACTCGAGAGCGCGGCTCTTAATCATTTCGCGAAATATATATATATATATATAGCCGCAGTCCCGAGATCGCTTAGAAAATTTTAAATTAGAATTTCCGCTCTTTTGATGTTTTTCCTTCAGTATATAGCCGGTGCGCGCGCTTTTATGCTAATGTCATAATAAAGCGACGTTGTTTACACAAACGTCTCATTTTAAAGCGTCTATGATTTTAAGTAACCCGATACTCGCCTCGCTCCCCTACCACCGAACTACTATACTATACCATGCCAACTGAGAAATAAGTTAAAAATTGCACTGTATATTACACGCGGCGCACGCTCGTTCACAATCGAATGAGCGCGCGCGCACAGAGCTATCTTGTTTGACGTAAACCGCGAGTTCTGGCAGACACCGATCGACGATAAATTAGTATTTATAGCACACACATACGCGCGGCTCGGGATAATGCTTGCTTGCTTTCTTGTACAACGCCTCGCGTGGATTACACACACCTATATCACGAATAATCCGCGCTCTTCACTCTCTCGGGAGATTATTTCGGGAAGTGTGTATAAAGTCGCTTCGGCAAAACTGCCAATGCCCGACAAATCCGCGCCGATCACAAAGAGAGAGCCGCGCCTCTATTTTCGTAACGAGTGCAGCGCGCGCAAAGCGTTAACGCTCGCGCGTTCCACTATTCTACTCCAAATCGAAGAATTATACGTATGTATATATAGTACATATAATCGCGCTGACCGGACAGAACATGTATATATTACGTTTAAAGTCATCGAGTCGGAATAGCAATCCACACGTGCGTAGCAAATTGCGATTTGGAAATTCGTATAGCCGGCCTCCAGAGCGAACTCGTCGCGATGATGAAGTGCGCTTTCAGCCGCGGTATTTTTGGATTAGCGAAGCGCATATGGCTCGTCCCGCGGAATATATGAATATAAGAGAAGGCTCAGAGCAAATTTACGCTGAAATTAGCAAAGTCCAAGCGATATATAAGTTTGTTTCGAATGCTTCCAGCCGCGGCTGTGTGTGCGACAACTTGGCGGTATGTCAAAAGCCGCGGACAGTACC
>UXGD01007933.1:0-10221 GCA_900474315.1 Torymus auratus | reverse complement strand
GTGTAATTTTTGTAAATACTAATGAATTTGTAAATTATTGAAAAAACATGTAGAATGAATAAACATATTTTATATTTAAACCATATAATATACATATAGGAGAGATAAATTCATTTGGAGGAACTAGAGACCTTAAAGATAATATTGGGTTTACATTGATGATGCACTCAATATAGTATGAAATCCTTAAGAATTTTTTAATAAATGTTATATATTTTTTTCAATTAAATCGTTTTTATATACACCATTTACCTATAATAATGTATAATAATTTGTTTGAATATTGATATTTTTCTATTTCACGTCTTTTATATTCATAAGAAATTTTTCTATGAATTTACCAAGACGAATTTTTATACTACCTTTCATGTAGGTATATCTTATTAGATAGAAATTTGGATTGAAAATGATTCTACAAAATCCTGACTTCGTATCTGACTGTTCGCCTGATTTTTTACCTTATTAATCACCTGATTTTTACGTAAATCTTTGTGTAGAATGCCTATTCTCTTTCTTTTGTTTTGAATTGTCGTAATTAAATATCTTTGAAATGTACAAATATTTGTACTTACAACGCTTATAACTTTGTACAGCAATTCATCGTCAATACTTTAATTATATGCAAACCATATTGCATTATAATACTTATGTCGTATACTAATAAATATAAATTTACATAGAAAATCATATAATTAAAATATTACAAATTAGAAACATTCAGGTCCTAGCAGTAGTTAGATTAAATAAACGTTTAAGTATAAAAAATTACAAATACGAAAACAAGCTTTAATGGCTTGGATTGTCATCTTGTATTCGGTCTATACAAAAATATATTCAATGCACACTCACATTTTTTCTTATTTTCATTATAAAAACTGCTATGTAAAAGATAGACTACTAAAAACTAGTTGATATTGAATTTTTTCCTGAAAACAAATGGTTGCTTTAATCATTATCTAGAAATCTTTTTATACATCTTGTTTTCTTGTTATAATTTCTAGATTTACACTGTTCGTGTGTATTCCATTTAAATTAAAGCATTGTTATAATGTATTGTTATAATCGGGAAATCGTACGTGATGTGCGCGCTTCGAACATTGTGAACCGCAGCACATAACAACGGCGGAGCAGCTGTTGTTTATTGTTTCTAAATAGTTTAGATTTGATTTTGAGTTTGACCTTGATGGTTGGTTGAAGTAAAATAAAGTTTCAACGAATTTTTGTAATCGTGTGTTACATAATTATTTGTTACCCGAACCCGGATCTAACAGTATTATCACTTTTTGTATAAAATAAGTTATTCTGTTTAAACAAATTCATTTTCGAGTAGCAAAAATATTAATTGTGTTATGGATGAATATCCATACGAATTTGCAGAATAAGAAGAGACAAGGAACACTATAATTACAATATGACGACGATTACCAAAAAACCGAGCAGTAGCGGCCGTGGTGGTAGTACGTCTGACTCGCCAGTAGACGGCTTTGGTTCAAGCCCGGCGGATCCGTCACTTTTTATTATTAAAAAGTTGCGATAGTTCACTCGTAACAATTGTTATTCACAATAAATTATGCAATTCAACGAGCTTATAAACATATATTCAAGAAAGAGCTTTCATATCATAACTTAAGTATTTACAATTGTGAAAAGATCTTAGTCTCTTAAAGTACGTAGATTACGTTTACCACTAGTTTGTTTATCTATATTTTTCCATTAGGTCAAGTATCTTAGAATATACTAATTCCGGAGCATCCTTGCCCCAGAGAAAGTCCAGATGATTGTAATTCGGATCATTGATTTCGTACATATCAATTTTCTTCGGCAGGCTATCGTATAGCCTTTTGACATCCTGCAAGCATGAATATTTCAGTTTAAATGTTTATTATTCATAGATATTTAATGTAAATTAGAAGTTAAAGTAGCAGCAAAGAATATGAAGTAGTTTATTTTTAATTTATTTGCCACTACTATATTTAAAAATATATCTTGAAGCAAAAGTTGAAATATTTTTAATCTTACTAGGAGAGGCTATAAACTCCAGATCACGGATTCGGCTCAAACTTTGAGATATGTTAAAAAAACAAAAGTTTTGCGCCTTTTTAGCTTTATTTTGAAAAAAGTCTTGAAAAAAGCCTTTTCTTAAAACGGTAACCATTTAACCACTAAAAATGTTGATTCCTTCCAAAGTTATGAAAGTTTAAAATTGAGCATCGAAAGTGCATAAAAATATACCAGCAGTCAAACAAGTTTGATTTTAGGGATTAAACAGTGTATTTTAGATGCTCAATTTTAAACTTTCAAACTCAAAATTAAAACTGTTTCGGTCGAAATATTAAATATTTAATATTAAACATTTTCATATTTTAATATATTTTTCTTTAATTATATTCCACTTTAGCATTCAGATATGCATATAATAAAGAAAATCTGTTAGCGGAAGCCACTGAAATAAAAATTTTTGCGTGGTACATTTTTAAGTTAAAAAATCAGACTTTTCTTGACAATCACCCATATCGACGGCTGAGAGGAAGAAGAGCGTATCTCGGCACGCGGATGAAGAAAAGCGTATTTCGGCACACGGATGAAGAACGACGTATCTCGGCACGGCTCTTATAGCCAGTACACGGTTTTCCTTCATCCGTTCGCCGAGATAAGTCGTTCTTCATCCGCGCGCCGAGATGTGTCCTTCTTTCTCTCAGCCATCGATATACTCGTCTTCGTGTTTGGGCTGAATCGCCGTTAATTTTGTATACTTCCATTAGATGATTAAATCACCCGGAGACCACGCACTTTTGTTCGAAATTGTGATTTATATCAATATTTTGGAAAATCAGAATTCGTATAATTTAAATTCGATCTATAAATAAATAATAATTAAGATAAAAAAGTGCATACTTTTGGTTCTGCCAAATAGTCGTTTTGCGCCCAAAGAAGTGCTATTGGTACTTGAATTTTTGAGAAATCATATTCAGGAGGTGTTTTGCTTTTGTAAATAGCTTCGTTGTCTTCTCCATAGTCATAATGAAGGAATTTTTTTGATTCAATTCCTTGGAAAAAGTGAAAAATAGTTTTCATCGATGTTCCTGCCGGAGTGTGAGTCAAAATAACCGGTAGCATTGACTAAAATTAAAATTACGAGTTAGTGTTAGTTAGTTATTGTATGTGTGTGTGTTTTACAATGCTTAACCTTAAATTTAGCGTGAGTGAACTTTTCCCATTTTTCTGTTATCCATTCTAATATTAAAGTATGTACTTACAATATTAAACTGGGCTACGTTAAAACCAACAGTTGATAAAATAAATGTACGACAGATTTCTTTTAATATTGGCTTATTGCAAATGCATTTTGCTGCTAACTTAAAAGCTGCATTTTGCGAGAAAAATTCCGTTGTTCCTTTAAGAGGTGTATATTTCTGAAATATAAATATACAATAGAGAAATTGAAATTATTAATTTATATGATTATAAAACACGCGCAAGTAAATGAACCTGAATAGCTTGAATGGTCTTTCCGAGAATCCGGAATGGGCCGGCAATGTGACTGGTAAAAGCTACTGGAGCTAAGCTTAGCATCGCCTTAACTTTCGTAGCAACATCTGGTCTTTCACTTGCCATTACATAAAACATCGTCGTACCCATTGAATGGCCAATGTAAATTAAATTCTCGTTTTTAAGAGATGTGATATAATTGATTTCTGCAGGTAAATCATGTATTCCCATTTCGTGCCAACTGCAATGGGAATTAACTTTTAGGAACGAGATGATCCTTGAAATATTCCGATTACAAATAGAACAAGATGCAAGTTTTATTGACGTTGTTTCAAAGTAAATAATATTTTCATACCTGAAATTCCAAAACTCTGGCGTTGATGCATCTAATGTAATGTGCTTTCTTGAATAAGTATTGCCTCGTGCGTTTCCCATCCAAACATCGTATCCCGCATCCGCAAGTATGTAAGCTAAAAGTCGGTATCTATACTAAAGTATACAACGACACTAATAATTAATGAAGTAAATGTGATTACCTAGTCCTCTCTCTTTTCCACTAATAACCCAACAGAACGAACTTTCTAAAAGGGCATGATGTAAAAGAACGGGGGTAGATCCGGGAGGTCCTGGAATTCTATGTAAACCTAAGATATATCCATCATCAGTAGTTACGAAATACTCTTCGGCTGGATATCCTTCACTTCTTATTATTTCAATCTACTAACACAGAATAATAATATTGTAATTGTTACATGATAAGCACGTGTGAAAGAAAAAGATATAACTATATAAATGATCAAAATGTTCCATCACAACTATTAATATGTAAGCATAAGTTCTTACATGAAATTATGGAAAATCATGTATACACTATTTTCTATTTAATATTCAATTACAGAAATTACTGATACTAAGTTCAATAAACAAAAGTATAATTCAACGAATGACTTTAAATCGAATTTGTTCAGCGTCTTTGTGTATGGACATTAGAAATATCTAGTTACAACGATTATTTATGGCTTTGTTTACATTTATTTATAATGTGCTTAATATGTGCGTTTCTACATTAGCAAAAGTAAATATTACATATATAAAGTTTTTAGACGAATTTGAATTAGTGTTAACATTATTGAGAAATATTCATTAGTCGCGCTGTTAAGTTATTATGTTTTTTGGAAAAATTGCGGCCTTTAAAATACTTAATCTGAAATATTTGGCATTTGTGAGCGTTTTTTTTAAGACCTAACCGGTTCTAACCGTGTAAATGAATAAAATGAAGTCAGCCCGAAACGAAATGATAAGTATGGCGAAGGTCTCATTAACATATAAGTATTTAAAATATCAAAGAAAGGTGACATGAAATTCTTAAAAATAATATAATATTGTTTTTTTTTTTTTTTTAATTAATAATTGTCATTATTTTTGTAGCAAATTGACTGATTCTGTGATATTTCGTTTCAGCAATCATAAAAATTATTATTTCAAAAAGTAAAATTCGCTACGAAAATCTTAGGAATTATTATTGAAAAAGTAAAAATCCGATATGTCAAGTGTGACCTAGCGCTACTATGAAAATAGTTAATTTTTCTTTATAAAAAAAAGTCAATTTTACAAATAAATTTTTCTCCGTGTGGTATCCCATTAATAAATGAATACCAATTATCAATCAGTTTTTATTCCGAAAAATTTAAAATAGAAAATTGATATTATTCAATACTGAGGAAAATTTTCTTATATTAATTGTGACATATCATTTTATATTGCATGATGCGTTTTAAAATTAACGTCATTGGATGATTCGCAGATAAAGTATTTTTGTTGTGTATTGCTTATAATGAGAGTTTTTTAATATGAGAACCACATACTAAACTTTATACGCTTATCTGTAAAGTTAATGCAATTTTTATCGTGATATTTCAAAATAGATTTTGATAAGCCTCTGCGAGCCAAGGGCCATAATATTCTACTCACAGTCGTCATCTCCTCTTCTGGATTGTTACTGCAGCTCATGTAACCAATTGGTGCGGAGTCGTTATTATTTTCAATTTCACTATACTTTGTCACTCTGTTAATCTCTTGTTGGACGTTCAGCGGCATGTACATCTCGTTTGGATAGCCTAAGATCAGGCCGGCTAGGCATACCAGACATACAGAAAGAATATGATAACGTTTCATTGCGCAGATCACATTTACTACACGAGAAAATAACGAATGATGCTCGGGGCTTGATGGCACGAGTCTATAAGGTTGTCGCATTTCGTGTTTTTCCCGTAGTTTCGCAACAGTGACTTCGCGCTGAATTGTCCGATACACACGTATTCACGCACACGGGATCAATTTTTTTCGGCACCGGGAATATTCGTCTTTCACCTAGCATCTGCGAGCGCGTGCTTAGAGCGGCGCACGAACGTCGACTGCTACTTTGATTAACTCAAAGTCGAAAGATAAGCATTATAATGACAATAATGATTCATTGAATAGATGTAAATAAGAAAACGTCAGCGGCACTCGTAATGATTATATCCCCGAACACTTGCCACTGATAAAAATGAACTTCGGCTTTTCCCGTCATACGAAAGGAACAGCTTAATCAGTCAATGATTCGGTCATACTTGTCTAAATCATAATAATATATTATGATTATAAATTTATGCAGTTTTGTATCCGGTCAAAGAAAATTTTTTACAAATAGTAATAATCAGTTAACATTTTAGAAAATCTTCTGCAAAATTATTTCCATTGCAAACTTCATTCATTTTCTACGCATTGAGTAAAATATGTCAATTGAAAATAATTTTGATGATTTATTTCGCGGAAATCTAAAGAACACAATTATTCATAAAGCAATAAAGGTTGTCACTTATTCATGTTATTTATTGCACAAAAACTTGCTATTTTAAAAAATTGTTTATCATATTTTTTGGTATTTCCATTTGTATAGGGTTTTTCGTTATAAAAAAGCTATTACACATTACATAAGCTTCGAACTTTCTCCTACATATAAATACTTTTTAAATATTTTATTAAATAAATAATTGGCAAACTTAAATTTTGACCTGAAACTTTCGGAACCGTAGAATGATAGAATATTTATGAAACTTTACTCTTTATTTTTTATGATTCGATTATATTCCTTTTTATAATAATATAATCTTTTAACTTTTTCATTCAAAAATATAATAAAGGTCAACTAATCTACATAAAGCTATGTAAATATTTACGTTTTTAGATTTCTAAATTGCCATATTTTCAAATTGTGATATGGAGATTATAGGGAATAGACAGTTTATTGTCTTTCGCATTAAATATCTTTAAATATTTGCAATCATACATTTTTGTTTAGATCATTAGAAAGTATGAAATTAAATCTATTATCTTTTTTTTTGGCTATGAAATGCAATATTTGTACAAGGTGATCATTTATATCACCTTTCCAAATCACTAACTCTCATATAACGTCGTACAAACGAGTATTTAAAGAATTTTTTTTCTTAAAAATGAATTCGGGAATCTGAATGTCGTGCTTATATAAAACCGCACAATATAAAAATCATTAAATAAAATTATCATAATATCGTCCAATATGGGTAAATATTGAATGAACATCCCTATATTTGCCAACTTGTATTTTAGTTGGAAAAGGCAGAAAACGCTACATTTGTTTAAATTGATATAAATTCGGATCTATTAACCTTGAATTATAAAAGGAGACAGATTTAATAACTAAATATTAAATTATTAATAGATTAAATAACTGCTTTTATTTGCTAAATAAACTAAATAAATACCTAGACAACGTGCCTTGACGTGTTTAGACTGGGCCTTAGTAATAGGAATATGGGAATCTTTTAAAAAATCTATAGGCGAAATGGGTGTTTCCGAAAACTTAAATAGCTTTATATGTAAAAGTCGTAAAAATATCGACTATAGACGAAGTAAGAGTAGAAAATAAAACAATTGGTAGACAAGATTAAAGTATCCTAATAAAATTACTAAAAGTTACTTATTAGAAAAGGGGAGGAAAAGGGTTACAAAAATGCACATAATTTATTTACTGATTTGTAATCGCACATAAGATTGGAACAAATGAAGATTTTTCAACGAAAGAAGTGGTAAACTAAAGTTCTTATTTTCAACTTTCATTTGTCTATTGCAAGTATTTTTAGAATTTTTAGATAAAAAGCTACTTACATATCCGGAACATCTATTTTCCCTGTAGATTGTTTGATACATGTTCCTATCACTAACCCGTTTTAAAAGAACGCCGAGACCATGTCTATTTATTTTGCAAATAAAAGCATTTTCCGCGGAGTTTCACAAAAATCTAGGACCCGCATTCCTGGTACCGTCATAAGTACATTATTTTTACATCAAACTAGTACACTGCATCCCGGTTTTAAAGTCTTTATTAATCTTATTCTGAGTTCGTTATTATAAATTTTTTTAAATAAAAACGTGTTGTTCAACTTAATTTTATAAGATTTAGGATCATCTGGATCATCAGCAAACCGATCTTAAACCGCACAACTGTATTGAAACAGCTCTACTTAGGAATATCAACTGATGTCATTTGTTGTTTCGTTATTATTATGGTACACAAATACTGTATATCTTAGGTAAAGATGGAAATTTCCAAAATGGGAAGTGATATGTATGCCTTCACAACGTAGTCATAACCATATTTGCGAGGTAACAAATAGACACAAGTTAGTAGAATGGCAGAGTCATGCAAGATTTACGGTCACTCGTCCGTACACGAATAAGGTGATATGCAGAGATTCAATCACAAGGCCAGAGTTAAGTCACATTATAGCACTTGTCCCACTCATAAATAATTAAGGAAGACCGGGTCACCGAGGTATTATAGCTATACAAATGAAGGCACTACACGCAAAGCTGCAGTTAAGGGAACAAAACTGAGATAATGATTTTGCATGAGAGAAAACCACGTCGGTGACATCCAAACAAGCAGACCTCAGCTTACCAATCAGCAAACCGACCAGCAACCAGACCATCTGCGAGTCCGCAGACTAATAGGTCCTTTGCATACATGCGGGCGGACTGCATACATACGGGCGCAACGCGTGATTCAGTTATAAAGCATCGCATTCTCATGAAACCATCAGTACGTTAAATAAACGTGTGTTTTATTATATATAATAAATCGTCCGTTCTATCTATTACGTATGTTACTTCTCTGTGCTTACATCCTGAAGAAACCCAGAGAACCAGAAAAACGCGAAAAATGAATTACCAAAACTGAAAACTTAACATAAAACAAAAACGTATCAATTTAATTAAAAATGGATACTTGACCACAATTGAAACGAAAAAAAAAAAAAAATAAAATAAAAAAACAAGCTACCAACACATACGTGCGTGCACGTACAAGCATTTACATAAGATACATAACAACAAAAATGATGAGCAGGGAAATAAACGCGCGCATGGTGTATAATAGCAAATAAGACAAAGCAAAACACAATGAGAAGAAAAGTACTAAATAATATTACGGCAACAAAATCCATTTTATAGAGTATCACAGTAAATCTTTATATGTCGACGGTTGCGTGGAAAAAGGTGTCAATTCAAATTTTGCTTGGAAAAGGTGTCAGTTCAAATTTTGGTTGAAAAAGGTGAGTTCTTTTTCCTTAGGTTTTTGTAGCGGTACCACTGCAACGTATTTTAGCTATCGTTAATTCACGCGATTCGTACACCTCAGTTCGTCTTTTCCAGATTTGCGTTTAACTCCGAGATTCGATATTTCGCTCCACAAAAACTAGATTATCTGGAATTGCGTTTTATTATAATAAAATGTGACAATACCTGTTATATAATATACACTCTTATACACTATTTCCCGTATTAGCTATACGATCCAAGTCGAGAGTCAGCATTACTAAAGATTATCAATAATTTATTACCAAACCGTATTTATCACTTTTTGTTTAGTATGTTTATAAAAATACACAAGACAAACAGTTCAAGCACTCAAAACCGACAATCGGACGAAAATTTTTTAAATATTTCGAGTTTCAAAAATTACATGGCTCAATATATTTTTGATTTCATTCAAAATAATAGCACATCTTCAAATTTTATTCAATTCTTATTTTTTTGGTTTTATATTGTTCCGAGAAGAATTCCTAACAGATCGCGGAACTCAGAAATGTAAAATATTTTTTCTGTTTCAAATAATTAAATATTTTCAAAAGTACAGTCAACTTAAAAAGTAATTTTTTTTAAAACCTACGTTTATTAATTAGTCAAGACATGGTTTTTATTTTTGAGTTCCGCGATTTGTTAGGAATTATTCTCGGAACAATATAAGACCAAAAAAATAAGACTTAAATAAAATTTGAAAATGCGCCATTATTTTGAATGAAGTAAAAAATGTATTAAGACATATAATTTTTAAAAGTCGAAATACTTCAAAAATTTTCGTCCATGTGAAACCCAAATTTCAATATTTTTTAAATCAATACAATACGTGGTCAATTGCAGAGATTTACTTACCGACAGTACGGTTTTTATTTAATTAAATAAATTCTCATGATTTTTTTTTTAAAAAGACGAACGTCAAGCGCTCCGTATATGTTAATACTATAATCAGTTTTTTTAATGATTCTATTTGTATTTTCATGAGATTACCATATTTGAAAATTATGTCGGTATTTCACATTACTTTAAGACACTTAATTATTGTACATATTCTACTTTCATTTTAGAAAT
>UXGD01007932.1:0-10221 GCA_900474315.1 Torymus auratus | reverse complement strand
CAATAATTATAGGGGAACAATTGTAAAAGTAGGGAAAAGTCTATAATAAAAAAAAATACGTTAGGCGTAACGTAACAGAAATTTTAGCAAATTATTTTTCCATATTTTTCTTTATTTTTTTAACCGACTTAATATTATCCAATCAACTATGTAATTGAACTTGCACAACTTCAAAACGAACTTTAAATATATGCCAAAGATAAACTTGATGCCTCTGCCTAGTTTCGAGATATGCTGCGGACAAATTCATAACACACACACACGCACATACGCACTCACGCACACGTACACACACACACAGACACACACATTTTTTATAAAACGCATATTTCGACTCAGGGGGCTCAGAAATGTCGAAAATCATCGAAATCTGGGGGTCGAAAAATTTCACCCTTACCAAGCTTTCTCTTTGAGCAAAAGCAAAAGCCATAAATAATCCAAATTGTATAAATTCGTAGATTTGTTTAATTATGTTAAAGATTATAAATTTCGTATTTGCTAATAACCCTTTTAAGCGGTTAAATCTATATATTATTATTTTAGTAATAATAAGTTTATTCTATAAACTGATTTTTTAAATATATTCTTGTAAACTATTGCTTTAAGAGTGTGGTCTAGTAGTCCTGAAGCTATGAACATTTTTTAAATTGATTCGTTCACACATTCTAATCTGGAAACTGATGACAGGAAAAAGGATTCTTAGCCTAACGAAAAAATTTTATTAGAAAATTTTCAATGTTGCAAAAGTGGATCTACTTGTCCACTAAAAAGAAATTCAATAAGAAAAACGAATCTTTTTGGTTTTTCATTCAATTTTAATTTTAAATGTCTCATTTTATTCCTTTTTCAAGAAAATTTAAGGGCGAGATACAGATATAAAAAATAGAAAATTTCCAAAACCTACAAAGTTATATTCAATCGCTTATAGTGGACAAAATCTACCTTATCAATATTAGAAAGCTTCTAACAAAAATTTTTTTCATAATGTTGGGAACCCTTTTGCTTTCTCAAAGAGAAAGTTTGGTAACTATCAATCATTGTTGGCTTCACAATTTCAAAAAGTTTTGATTTTCATATGTTACCAATGTTTAAATTTTACAATATGAAAAATGTTTTTGAAATATTCTCTATGGTTATTAATAATATAAATAATTAACAATTTTAAGCAAAAATGAATTTATTTTTTTGGATTTTCTGTAATAAAATAAAGTTAAATGGATAATCTTTTTATCAATATAGCTTTCGTATACAAGGGATTGAAAATCCACTTTATATTCCTATAGTAATAAGAGTATTGTTATTGATAATTGGTTATGGTATTTGTATCTCTTTTATTCTTGAATTAAATAGCATAATATTCAGAATTTCCATATACGAGTAAAATAAAATTTATAAAAATAATAGCATGCATCGCTTTGTGACAATCGCATTTGTATTTCGCGCGTCCTTGCGACCTGCGCACGGCCAAAAATGAATTAATTGCGCTAGGGTGCGCTAAGTGCGTGCGTGACGAAGCGATCGCGAGTCTCGAGCCTGAGAGCGTACGGCTCTCAGCCTCTTTCCACTCGGGACCACCGACCCATCAACAGCCTCGAAGATAGCTCTGCCCTCTCACCTAAACGTCGCCAGGCGAATGTGACACAGCGACTCGAGAAGTAGACGCAGTAAGAGTATGAATAGAACGTAGGAAGTAGTATGAATAGAACGAGCCAAGATCACCAAGTCTGGTTCACCAGGTACTGGGTTGGAGAGCCAACGAAGTCCACGATCCACTAAAGCGAATAAAGCTAAGTTTTTGCGTTTTCATTCCGGAGTGCTTTCACACGCGTCATTCTTTTCTTAGGGTATTTCTGATTTGCGAACCGTAACTTATTTATTAAATTTGTAATTGTAAAGTATTTGATAATTTAACTAACTAGTGTGTATAATGTAACATAAGTAAAAACGAAAAGCGAGAATAGAACACGCGACGCGATTTTTGTATGTCTGCATACCAGAGGGGATTAGCGGTTCGCCCATACACGTGCAAAGGACCTATTGTCTCGCGTTATATAATCGAATATTAGTATAATATATGATGTAAACTGAATTATGCTCTTTTATCTATTTCAATAATATTATTTATAATAAAGACGTTCATTACTCTGATATAAATAACCATATTTTTTATTTGTTTTATTTAATATAATCACAATCATTTAATCTATTAGTTATAACAATATAA
The DNA here is from genome assembly GCA_900474315.1 of Torymus auratus. Lineage (NCBI taxonomy): Eukaryota > Metazoa > Arthropoda > Insecta > Hymenoptera > Torymidae > Torymus > Torymus auratus. Next base: position 7,997 of record UXGD01007932.1, on the reverse strand, counting down.
TATACATCCATTCACTCACGTTTTAATTGTTGTTTAATAAAATACTATAAATATTTTACAGATTTAAGCTTGGCTTCCTTTTATGTGATATTGTTTAATTTCCTGCGTAATAGTTTTATTATATGCCTTCGGGCAAAGTAACTTTGCATCTATGTTGTGTGTACTATTTTTTGATTTTTTGAACCTAACAATACATCAATCGATATACTATTACGCATAAACCAGTTTAAAAAATATTTTAAATACATTAAAAGCTTGTAACAGATTAATATTACAATCGATTTTCCAAGAAGTACTGAACTCGGAAAAAATCGTGTAATAAATGTATGTTCAAATAAAACGCCAAAATACGCACATCTATACGAATCTATACTACATACGTAGAATAAAAACGCTGCGAAACGCATTGACATGCATGGTACCAGAGCAAAAAAATGAAAAAAGCAATCAAAGCTCAAAGTTTTCTCTGCGCTCTCTCTCTCTCTACCTCCCTCCCTGTTTCTCTCTATCTTTCTCTCTTTCTCTCCCTTGTGTCTCGCATCACTCGCGCATTGTTTATCGCGCGCCATCCAGTATACAGTGACACAGAGCGAGATAGAGAGATGAGAGAGAGAGAGAGAGAAGAGAGAGAGAGTCAGCGAGCGAATGAGAGAGGGAGAGAGTTGTGTATTCCAGTGCGCGTTTGATGTTCGAAGAACAATGCTTTAGAATTCCCGCAGCCTTGATTCAACTACGCGCCGTAAAGCCTCCTATGACGCGCTCAAATATTCACGATCCTCGACGGATACTACTTTGGCGCCGGTCTTGTTCGATTACAAACAGTCCTCGGGCTTCGATCTGTCGCGCTTCTGAAGCGCGCATCAGCCCTCGGGGTGACTGGAGGATCGGCTTCTTCTTCTCCATGCTGCCCGTGGAGGGAAACACCTTCTCCTCCGGGGCCGACGACACGCCCGTACGCTTATATGCATACACACTCGCATATACACTCGGTGCTGCCTTCTCGATTTTCCCGCGCACTATACCTATCCTAGCCGAGACTTGTTTTCCAATTTAATTCAATTATCTCTGTCGCGGATTTCGGATCAGTCGCATAATATAATTATCAGCAATTATGCCGTCGTTTCCCTACGCCTCCTTTCCTCAGACAAATATGTTCGTAGTTGTTAAAGTTAACAAAAGAATCATTAGGGTGAACTGCCCAGTAGATGAACGGTTCAAGCAGACGAAATGCCAGTAGATGGACGATCTTTTAGTTAATCATACAACTTACAGTTAACAGAGAGACGTCATAACAAAAGTTTTTTCACTTACATTAGTTTTACATAGTTCTTGGAGATTGAGTGTAGTTTAGTTTCAAAATTTCTTTACTTAATGATAAATCTATGATTCGTTCATCTACTGGTATGTGTTCATCTACTGGGGGAGTCACCCTACGCTAATGAAATCATTTCCTTTTTATTGACGAGATCGCGAAGTAGTGTGTCAGGAGAATTAGGCTCAAAAGTATCCATATATATTTTTGTTTTTAATTCAGATTTAGGATAGTGAAGTGGCATATTTAGAGATGACGAACCCACTCTCGAAGATCGTATTTTAAATAAGATTGGTTGAATAGTTTAAGTAGCAAGGGACAATTTATGGTTTCAATATTTTGGTAATAGTTACGATAGTGAAATAATTTATCATATTTCGGAGAATCGTTAATTAGAATTTATAATTATGAAGTGTGCAAAAAATGTTGCTGATATTCCATGCAAGCGGACACTATACTTGTATGTAATGTCGCGTCAACTCTATTTACAAATAGTGCTAAAAGTTATAAATGCTTAACAAATTAATGTTGTAACAATTCTACATCCATGTGATAAATCAGCACCAATTAGGAAGCATCCGTTTAACCCTTACATTAATGCTATGGGACGGAAAATTTTTCGCAGAGCTATTCGGTTAAAAGCTAATGTGTTAAGAAAAACAGCATGCAAAAACTACTATATCGATCAGGATAGGGTTTCAGGACTTTGCTTATGATAATTTTATAAGTACTTAATTTCTCACCTACAAGAAATGCTTCAAGAAGACCCTCATTTTTACCCATTTTTTTATTAAATTATTCCTACGTTTTTTTCTTAACTGGAATTAAGAGAAATTTTAAAATATGTCTGGAACAAGTCATTTTTTTATTTTTTCTGAAAATCTTTTTGAATTGGTACATATCGATATTTTCCTATCATACAGTCAATAGCCAGATTCGCGGAAATACACTATATTACACAACAATTGCCCGATTTTTCGTACGCTCGTAACAAATTGAATTGTCACATGTACTGCAGAACGAACTAAATGAATAAAAGTTTCTGTTGTCCAGCCCCTGCACCCTGGAACAATAAACCCTGAGAACCGGATTGACTTTCATTGACCCGCAGATTAAACGGTCGAAAAGCAAGAAATGATCAGCGCTCAAGGAATAAGTTTATAATTAGTGCAGTCGTTCGCCCGGGGCTCGAAAGGGGCGGAGGTAAGGCCTTTCTCCCCCCGGGCGAGTTTCGCCCGTGTCGCAGCGTTTCGCTCTCTCGCCCGTCCAATGACGGCTTAGTGCGAGTCGTACGGAAAAGAGGGGAAGGAGGAGAGGAGCTGTACAGCCGGGAAGCGTGTCGTAAAGAATAGATGCTGTAAACGTAATCGACACTATAGAGCCAGCGGCGGCGTTGGCACGCCAGGCACTGGTTAGTGAGGGACATATTTCCGGCGGCCTCGCGCAACGGGTAAGTCCGCGGGCGCTCACCGTATAGCTACGCAATGGCCCCTGAGATGCCCCGCGGTAGACTATGTCCGACCGTAGCGAGAGGGAGAGAGAGAGATAAGAGTATACCTTTAAAATTTTACCACCGTACGTTTTACATCATTCGTTTAGACCGCAACTACACCGTCGATTCGTTGCGTCGATCTTTTCAGAAAATGCTTTAGTTTACGGGGAAGGGCAGATGAAAGGGCTGATATTATTTCTGCTTTAATGCGCCGGACTTTTGAATACGAAAATCTACTCGTTAATTTTGGATTTGATGTTATTGCTGCGCTATGTTATAAAGGGGATAAGCGCCTATTGAAGTTACTTTACGTTCTCTGTGGTATGAAAGTTCGTTTATTTTTACTATGAATTATTTTACTCTTCTCTGGCTGACATGCACATTGTTTTTGGAGGTTCAAATGGTTAGGTTAATTGGAAATCGTGAATAAACAGTTCCCAGTACTAAGTCAAATGTTTTTAAGCCTACTGTTCTTGTTTATTAGAGTTTATAATGAACTCGTCTCTGGATAACTCTGGATATTTATTTGATATTTATTTATTTGATATTTTAAAAATGGTCAATCGACGAAGCCATTACAAACCTAATGATCGACTCATTACAGCGATTAGTAAAAAGATACGATCGTAATTTTGCATTGCGAGATACTAATTTTAGTTTATTTCCCTTAGAAAGTAATGCTGTAAATAAATCAAAGAATAATTTTGTTAATATTCCTATTGATTGTGTGAAGAAATCTATTGAAAAAGATTGTCACTTATATCTAGAAACTAATAATTTTTCATGGCCTTTTCCTGGCTTACTGTCTATTTTGTAATAAAGTGGATTTTTTTTATATTGTGGTCGTAGTTCTGTAGTTTGGTGTAACATAATGACCTTTTAATAAGTTAGTAAACGTAATACAAATAGTTACGATGACAATATCGACAAGTTTACTTTGAGTATATAATAAAGTTTAATCCTGAAACAATTTACCAAACATTACTAGTTATAAAACATAAAACAAGTAAAGTTTAAAAGAATTTAAATTGATTTGAACGTTAAATTATTTTTCACTGACGCTACTCATACTATTGAAAATTATTAGAGTGGTTCAGTAGTGTAAGTCAAGTCTAGTCCGACAATGATTTTCGCTTGACTCATTACCAATTATCCATTTAGTTACTGATAAAATATTTTTAAATTTCATTTCTTCTGAAGCTTTAAATAATCGCACAAGTTTCGTTTGTTTATTTCTTTCTTATTTTATTATTCCAAGTTGGATCATTCATATGAGTATAAAAAATAGTTTTAATAAATAATATATATTTTCGTAGCTTGCATTTTGAAATACGACTTGATACATTGTTAGCATTTTCTACTAGACAGTTCAATTTTAGATTTTCGTGTTTTTTTATATCGTAATTAAATTATTTTAATACTTAATTTAAAATGTATTATAATAAAGTTGAAATTTACAATTTAGTGATGGTGATTCAATGGACACTGCTTTATGTGGACGTACCTCACGAGCAATTAGCGTAGCTCACGTATGTAAAATTAAGGCAAAAGTAAGCTGTGACTACGGTGCGATTAATGGACTTCCCTTGTTTTACTTTCTTTCTCTAAATCATTCAAAGGTTCTACTTTAGTGGAACAATCTTAAGTGCTTGAGGGGTCTAGGTGACTTTTAGCATTGTTCTATAATGAACGCTTTCAGAGGGACAAACTTATTTGTGATCCCTCAGATTTCCAGTTTAAAATATTTTTCCATTCTAACAATAGTTGAAAATTCATTATAATCTTATATCAAATTTGACCTTTTTAATTAAAAAATATCAATATTAAAAGATTAGTTTGAAGAACGGCTTTTACGAAGCAGTGCATATAATACAGGTACACAGACACCAGGCTTTAAATCATAACCGATCGTATCAAATTACACGAGCAAAGAAAAGAAAAAAAAAACAATTTCTGCCCCTTAACCACTGCAGCACCAGTCTGGGAAAGTCCCGTTTTTATTATGCATGGCGCGCAGCTAATTCCATTCGGGTGGCTATCTCGACAGCGGCGCGTATTTTCAAGTCAAAGGGAGCGAATAATGGGCGAAGGTTGCCCCCTTCGCGTATTTGGCTGCCGGTAGAGGGTCGACCTCCCTCTCTCTCTCTCTCTCTGATCGATGTGATAGGCTTGTGTCCAAGCCGCCGGGCACGACTCGATAACGAACCGCCGCTATGCAGTCCTTCGTGCGATAATAAGCATCCAGGGTGTAAGTATAAGAACGTGCTGATGCATTCTCTATTGCGTCGCGTGCGCCGTGTGTGTTTACCTTTAGGGGCAGGGTTAGGATGGAGGGGTGGGGGGTAGGTTTTCGATTTGCCGCCGCTTCTGGTTGCGCTTTGTCAAGGGTGTATCAGTTACGCAGTGGCGTGTGAAGATAGATCTTGGCGAATCGTCTTGGCGCGTCGTGCTAGCGCTGCTTGGCTTGTTTTATCAGGTGTTAAGCGTTAAAGCTACTAAACTATTCGAGTGTGAGTCCGGGCTTTTTGCCAAAGTATTCGAATATCTATGGAGAGTAAACAAACACAAACCATTATATGTTTATTACTTTCTTATCTACGATCCACGTAATTTAAAAACTGCAATTTTAATTTTAATATAAATTGTGAAAATTGATACTGCGAAATTGATTTACAGATTATTACTTGGATTTTATCGTTTAATAATTGCCCTGGAGAAAATCCAAAACATTTTATAACTGATAACTGTTTATTTATAGGTAGCATTAGAAACTTGATATAAAATGGAAACTTCCGTTGTCCCATTTCTAGATTCCGGTGAAATGCTTTTCTCCTGTTATTCGAACTTTTAATAGATTTAAAAATAGAATAAGTTTTTCGAAGACTTGCACAAGCTTTTCCCTGAATATTTCAAAAGTATTAAAGCTCATCAATTCTTCTATTCAGGAAATGGCTAGAAGAAAACTGTATTGTGGTAAGGAGTGAGAGAGACACAATCCATCCCTTTTAAAAATGGCCGATTAAAATCGATTAATATACAAGAATCCATATTATAGAAACGATTAGAACCGATAAAAAATAAATAAATAATACGATAAAAAGTAAATCGATTTCAACCGGTTGCAATGATGGTTAGTAACGACAAGACAAGAAATACATTCTACGTAACATCTTCGAAAGGGCTGCTGTAAATGTTTTATCTGTCTACGTATAATATTTATATTTTAGTAAGCTATCAATTACAGTTGAATGCCATCCAATTTAATGTTAAGTTTGTGAGTAAACTTAAAACGCAAATTTGTAGGTTATGCCATTCTATTCTCAAGTTATTAAATGAGCGAATAATAGGGGGGGCCTTCCAACATGGCCATCGACTAGCATTTACTTAGATTGTGGCCATTTCACGATAGATGAATTTCCACCGGGGTGTTGATTGCAAATAATTAATTTTTGGAGTTAATTTTTTGGAGTAATAAATTTTGTTATCATATTGGCTCAAAAATCTGATTCCACCTATGGCAGGTGCTATTTTTAAATATACTTGCATAATTCTATTATTACCTTCACTTTAGCTCGAAATTGTTAAAAAAAAAACATTTATAATAATTATAACTTACAAGATTACTTGAAAATGGAACATTATTAGCATTAATTTTCTTTTTTTTCATCCATATGAAATAGTTGATGAAAAATTGAATTGTTCTATACTGAAAAGCCACTCGCTCTAGCCGAAATAATTCTGGGCGTTTAGACGGAGAAATTATAATTCACGTGGCATTATCAGCGCAACGAAAACAAAAGATTCTCCGTAGTTTGAATAGAATTTACACCGGTGGACGGGAGAGCATGCGCAGGTTCGCTTACACATACGCACACACACGCGCGTGAGAGGGGTATAAGCTTTGGCTTTTCTAATCCCCGTCGCATCGGCCACAACAGCCGCTCGTAAACAAAGAGGGGTACATTCGCGTCGGCTGCAGTATTCATGATTGCGTTTGCCCGCCGGTGCGGTTTTTCCGAATCCGTAATGCGAGCGCATCAAAGGAACACGAATTTCGCGCTCGCGAACACGGGGTCGCCGCCGCCGACGCCGCCACCACTGCCACAGCTGTATAGCTGCTTCTACTCGCGTATAATATATTTTTGCGATTGTTTTAACGCGCGGCGAACCGGGGCGCAAAAGCATCGCGTGCTTATCGATTAATTTTGGCGCGGCCACCGCGTGGTCGCGCGCGGGCTTTGTTATTGAAAATGTAATAAAGCGAGAGAGAGAGACACGTGAGAGTGGAGCAATAATATTATGCGGCAGTATAGGAAAAAGTGTTTTTATCAGGTGGCGACTGCGTCGGTGGGCTTAAATGTTCAGTGATAATTTCTGAGGAGCGATGGTGCGCGTGTATCGATTGGCACATTAAACGATTTAATAACTTACAATATTGGTTTGACATGGACCTAGTTTTCAGTGTGCTTGCATTAAATATGTCTATATTTGAAAATCCGAGTTATGATCGAGTTTCATCCGAAATTAATAACATTTACATCACGAAAGTCGGTACATATTTCGGTTGGATTAAAATTGTCACAAATGTAGATGAACTTTATTGAGCGCTTAATTAAGATTGTAAATCATTGTGATCGGTAAAATAAATATCTACTCTTCTTCGTCAAAAGCTTATACACTTAAAATTTATTGTATTATAATTTTGAACAATAACTTCTTGTAAATAAAAAGAAGATTATGAAGAAATGAAACTTGCACTTTCTATATCTTACATATTTAAAACTATATCGATTGTCTTCTTCAATACCGATGTTTTTTTAACAGTATTCGTCTAATGCTATTCTAATTCTATATCTAATTGATCTAATAATCTATTGATTATTACTAATCATATGTTTAAAGTTTTTTCTCACAGAAGGGACACATAAATGACTTCGTGAAAGTAATACGAATTCCATGCCTTCTCATATTTATTGGATTACATCTTCTTTACAGATTGTCCGAATTAGGTGAATTATAGACGCAAAAGTAATTTTATTCCACACCCGATTCAAATGGCCACCTTTTGTCCGTAAAAGTAAAATTTGCGGGTCGTTTTTTTTTTTTTTCAATTTTCATAACATTATTAATTTTGTAATAAATTCATGAAAATACTGGCTTTTTCCACTAAGCAAAATATAAAGAAAAAAAACG
>UXGD01007931.1:0-10221 GCA_900474315.1 Torymus auratus | reverse complement strand
TTGTCTTGAAATTCTCGATCATATTGGAGTTAAGCAGGCGTGTGACAGTAAGCGAGTCAATCATTACAAAAGGTCTCACAAAGGTTACCAGCAAGTCGATTGTATAAAAAAGTCTTAAACCTAAATAGTCCGGGCACGGGTGGTTCACGTAGAAGAGGAAGTAACGCAGACGTGTTACTGTAATTGAGTCGATTATTTGAAATATTCTTGAGCCTAAATAGCCTGTGGTCGCGAGGCCCGCGCACAAAAGTCAGTTACGCAGACGTGCGACAGTAAGAGAGTGGATTATTAAAAAGAGTGTGCGTGTAGTCTCAACTTAGTATTGCTCTTTTTCCGCATACATTTTCGTGAAATAATTCACGGGATGTCTACCACAATTCGGATTTATTTAAAAAAAGAATAAAAAAAGAAAGTGATTTTAAGGTAGTTTTTCATGCATTCGCTCATGCTTACTCGTACGTGCATAAGCATACAATATTAAAAAATTATGTTTAAACATGAGTAGAAGATCATTTTTTTGTTATTTGGGGTACCTAAAACAGAAATATAGGTTTTGTGAATATGCCTGAACAATAAATTTTGAAATTTCTATTTAGCTAAAAATCGCGAAATTTTCATTCCTCGCATCAACCAAGACATATTTTCTTCCAACCATAAAAAAGAAAAAAACTCTCAAACGCGAATTTTTAAGACCTCTCGAAAACGTGCGAACTAACCCGGCAACTCTTTCTCTATATAACCCACCGGAAAATGCATAAGCCTCGTTCCAACTATGTATATACGAGATGATCCTCCTCGTCTCGAGCGTGCGCGTGTAAACAATACTTCAAACAAATGGCGCGAGAAAAGAGAGAAGAGTGCGAGAGACTTACCGGCCTGCCAGCGAGATTTTCCCACGTGAAGTGCAGCTTGTGAACCTGCGCGGGCACCGGCACCACGAACTTTATCGCGTACTCGTTGATCACGCCTTCTCGCACGTAAAACAGCTCGGCTCGCAGTCCTGGAAACAGAGAAGAAGAAATGGCGTAGGTTAGTATATTGTTGGTGATGCGATTAAAAAAATATATAATATGTGGTTTATCAATTTGAGATGTATATGGTATGTTTGGGATTTTTTTATTCGAGAAAATTTGATAAGATGAAAGATTAGAATGAGGGTATATTTCTGTTCAATATAATAGCAGAAAAATTTGTTAGGTAATTTTTTCGAGACCACAAAATATAAAGGTTATTTTAATAAACAGTATTTATGACTTAGTGTTATAATATATTTTTTATTTTATTGCTTTACTAACTGGGGTATATTCCATACACAAATATATGATATTTCAGTTTAACTGTAATATTGAAAATATTATTACGTATCGATTCTCAAAAATAAAAGTCGTTATAAAATTCCACTTCCACAAAACCAAATCTCAAACAATTTTCCCTAAAGCTCGATCCTCCCACCCGCAACCCTCTAAAATCCCATATAACCCAGCTCTCACCGCACAGGTGCTAAAATCCGTTTTCCCAATATACGTTTTCCACGCGAGTAGAGCGTGCGTCTCTTTTCCCATCAATCCGCACTCGGGTGCCAAAAAAAACCTAATATCCCGCCTCCAGCGCTGAGCGCGCGAAAATTTCGAAAATCCCGGTATATAAACTGCATTTCGCAGCCGCGTAATGGCCCATTCGCGCCGGCTGCGTATACCCATCGAAATCGAATATCGATCGCATGTGCGGCTAACTACCGTCGCTTCGACGCGCACTTATATTTCCATTTGCCGCGGGGGTGAATCCTAGGCGCGCGTCAGAGAGTTAATGCGCAAGGCAGGATGGGGGAGTGACGAGGGTGGGTGATGGCTGTCTTATTTGAAGCGAGTGATTTTTGCACTTGATGGATTGCCATTTGCCGCGACGAGATTTTTCGGAACGAGTAACACATGTGTATATATGTGAGGAGTGTTATGCGACAGTCGTTTTACGATATATCTTGGAAATGATATTTTTGAAGTTAGAGGATCGAGAGAGTTGAATTAGATTATAATGCAGAATAGAAAATTATGATAATATCATTGCAAGGAGTGTTACGAGAATTTGCATAACGCCGATATCTTCCCACACGCGCGCGCGAAGACAAGTACGTTAATCCAAGACAACAACATCATAAACCAGGCGGTTATATATCCTTAAACTCCGCCGTTCTAAATTTAAATTTACTTGTGAGACAACTCTCCACTCTTGGTTCTTTACGAGGCACTATAAATAAGACGTTCTCGTTCCCGGTCTATACAACACGCAGCAGTCGATAAACACACACTCCTTTTTCCACCTCTATTGCACAAGCGCGCACCTCCAGCATCATTTGTACCCATTCTCTATCTCCGCGCGACTTTTCCCGCCACAATAGCGCCCAATCACGCGCGGCAAACACATTCCCAAACTCTCTCTCCGCTTGAATCCGTCATTATCCGCGGCACAATACGCGCATCATCCATCATGTACACACCCACGGCTTTCGCGAATAAAGTAGCTGCAGCGAGAGCCGAAGAGGCGACAATATAACCCCCTCGCACTCACGCTGAGAGATGGTTATCTCAGCCGCGCTCGTTAATTTGCGTCGCGCGTTTTAATGCGCGACTGTAAATCCATACCGGTTTGCGCGAGAGGCGCGCGTATGTGTGCTTTATGAAGTTCGGCCGTTCGGATGCGGGCTGTCGAGAGGAACGAGGAAGAAGAAGAAGAAGAAGAAGAAAGAGGAGGAGAGTGTGTGTTTTATGTACTGGACGCGAGACCCGCGCGATCCGTTTGATAACCGTATAGTAAGGATATATATCTGTGCAAGAGAAAGAGCAGCGAGTGTGACTTTATTATGAGAGAAGGTTGTTTATGCGTTCGCGGAACCGGGGATTTTGAAGAAAAGTCTCTCTCTCTCTCTCCTGTAAGGAGGATTTATCGCGCCGCGATGCGCTGTTGTATAGTAGTAGCGGTCAGAGAACGCGCAAGAGGTCAATAAAGGAGCACACATAGCCGCAGGGTTTCCAAAGGGGTTATATGTATCGGGATATTGATGGCTGTTTTTATTGGCGCGCGAATTTATTTTTCCTTTTGCGCACCGCGCGAGGCGAAAAATAGCTACCGGGAATTGAATTTATTCTTTTATATAAAAGTTTTACAAGCGGGGAATGTATTCAAACTGGGGTTCTGAGAAGAGATTCTTTCGAGTTATATTTGTGAATCGACGGATTAGGTATAAACGTTTCATTCGGCGCGTGTAAAAAATGGATAACAAAGTTGACGTACTACAAGTCAAAATCAATTTTTAACTGCATTTTATTTTAAATCTTAAAACGTTCAGTTAATCATGCGCCGCAGCTCCGAATGCAAAATACGTACGATTTAATTTAATTTAAATCCCCCCCACGCCACACACAATCCACTTTATCATTCGAGCCCGAGCGTTCCGACCTCTTGCGCAATCCTATTATCGCCTCTTTCTCTCTCCCCACACTATACCTACCCCATAAATATTCATGGGCTACCGCTCATCTCACATTCCGCGAAAAAGTCTCTCTCTCCTCTCCCCGTCCCCTTTTACTCTCATTATCATCATCAGCATCATCGTCATCGTCAGCAGTAGCATCCAGGACACAGCAGCATTCAACTATACTATACCTACCCGCGCGGGTGTTAAAAACGCCAACCGACCGATCGCTCGATTGTTGCGGCGGCGCGTCAAAGGAACGCGATGTGCATCCCATTGTCTCGACGCGGTGCAACATGCGCACGTGCGCACAAAAGAAAGTCGAGAGAGCCGCGCGCGTCTATCGAGAATGGAGGGCATCGATCGCTGTAGCGCGCGACCCAAAACGTGACTCTTTTCCTGTGTTTTATGTGATGACGTTGGCTGGTTTAATTCTGGATTGGAAAATGCCGAATTTGCCAAGGGTTCTCGTTAATGAAAGAGAGGTAAATATAGGGGATGTGTAATTGGAACTGTTTTCGGAAATACGCTGCACGGGCACTTGACCCGTTTCCTGCACGGATTGTTTCCGTTTCGGATTTCGCGGAGAAATCGACCGAGTGTATTTTGGATTTGGTCGCCGGTATTTGGTTAGGTCTTTTGTTTGCTGTATAGACCGGGGAATGGGGTTAGCGAAGATACAATGTACCATGATATATATACTATTTGGATATATTTTGTAAATGTATGCTTTACTACCGCACCATTAATCCTTAATACCGCATGCACAATAAATTTCATCTTTCTCATTGATACCAAACCATACCGATTTCTATATACACAAACGCTCTAACGTTATTTTTTTATTATCCGAAAAACTTTTTGCAGATTAAAATCAACGCAGCACGATTTCGCAATATCATAAAACCCCGGCAAATTTACAATCATAATCCGCCCCCTTTCACGCGAACAATTCCAACAATCTCGTTCTCCCTCAAAAAATAAAAAAATAAAAAATTGTAAATCCCTATACCATCAAGCCGGAGCGATACCCAATCGCAAAACAAACATCATACACAGCGCCACACGCGGATGCTCTGCACGTGCATGTGTGCACGTCGTCGTATAGTCGATCGACGATAGCTCCAATAAAAAAATCGAACCTCGAGCGAGCGAGCGATGCCCGATAAGATATGACGAATTCGCTGGAACGCCCGAGAGATTCCCCCCGCGGCGCATGCGCTTGCGAGCTCGGGTAAACAAATATACGGACGCGCGATCGTGAATCAGCGCTGAATTGTATTATTTCACCGGGAGGAGAAGTAAGGTAGAGACGGTGCCGTGGTGTTTATCGTAGAAGTTTGCGATGTCGCGGTGTAGTTCCGTGCAGCGATAGCACAATGTTGTGGTGGTGAGTTTTGTTTGGGACAGGATTTTTTGAAAAGTATAAAGTGTTTCTTGATAGTGCTGAGAAGATGAATTTAATGCTAGAATGCAGCTAGATTCGAGATGTTTGTAGTCGATCCATATTTAATATGAGACTGGTTTACTGATAGATTTTTTATTTTTCTTTCGCTATCAAGCCATCAAGCTCTATATCCAGAACTGAAAAGCTCTATATTCTCTATACCATAAAAACATTCAATAACGGAATTAGTTTATTTTTTTTATAATCGTAATATAAAGTCACACAAAAGCCAATTAAAACTCTTCCAACTATACTTTTCCACTCTACAGAAAAGGAAAAACGGACCTATTCAACAATTACAATCACGAAAACCTTACACACACACACACACAACCACACTCCTTCCTTCTATTCTCTCTCGCAAAAATACAAGCACCGTTCCACCCGCACTCTCCGCTTACACTTTCTCCTTCTCTCACTCTCCCACCATTGCCTTCCCTCCCCCTCATACACACACACAGATACCCACAACGTCGCGTGCGTTCGGTAGCCGATGCTGCCGCTGTCTGTGTGTATAAATCCTGGCATTGTGCAGCAGCGGTGCGCTCGCAGGCGAGATACCGCGCGCACAAAAAGGCCAGCTCGCACTCGCGCTGTGTTGCAGTGCTCGCCCTCGGGCGAACGCAGATAGCACAGCGAGGAAATTTCGTGCTCCGAAGAGAGGGAGAGAGAGAGAATAGTCGTGCGCGCTTCGCTTTATCTCCGTCCTATCTACCTCCTGCCGTACCGCCGTAGCCTCCCTCCCCTCTATCCCTTCGCTCCGCATCTGATAGGCCTCTCTCGCGCGCGCGTGCGCGCGGCTAACAAGGCACGAGTGAATTTTTAAGTCACCGGAAGACAATGCGCGAGCGAGCGCAGCTTCTTCGTTCGTGTATTTGCCGAGGGAGGGAGGGAAAGAGAGGATCGGACGGTGGTTATTCTCTCTCTCTCTCTCTCGCTTCGGCCTTTACCGGTTTTCTGCATCAGATATCCCGTAGCCACGACCCCGCGCTCGCGAGCAACCAAGCTAAGCTCTCTGGCCTCTTCGGCTTCTCTCTCTCTTTCCTTCGCCTTCTGCTGCTGCTCCTGCTGCTTTGGATTTTATATATATAGTTATGTACTTTGTTCTCCGGTGTTCGCGCCCCCCTTTTATTCCCGGCCGATTCTCTCTCTCTGTCTCCCTTTCTTCCTGCCTTCGCGATTTTGGTTGCAGGAGAGAGGAAAGAGACAGAGGAGAGAGTTCGTGGGTGCCCTCTGTCCCCTCCGGTCGTGATGTCGTTAAAAAGAGCTGAATCGAGTATAGCCTCTCTTTTTACAAGCTTTGTTTACTGCCAGTAAAATATCCCAACGTTTATGTTATTTTTTTTCAATATATTTTCAATTTCAAGTTTCAACTGAATTATTATATTTTATAACAAAAGAAGCCTATAAGGATAAAGGCTCCTTAAACTATAAACTCCACACATCAAAAACGTTACATTTTACTATACACTTAAAATGAAGATCAGAGTCGCAACAACTTGAAGACATGGAAATTTTTCCTTTTAAAGCCTTATCACTGCATCTCAGCCACAATTAACAGCCGTGTGCCAGCGTGTTCACTAATTCACAGAACACTCGGATCCGGCCCTCAACGCAATTACGCCATCCATCCCTTAACTAACCCCGCGCAGTAGCTCTCCCAACTAACGACCGTCCGACACAACGACTGTCCACCTGCGCCCATCTCATTTCAGCCATCGCATAGCTAGCTGCAGCAGCGACAGGCCACCCGGACCGTGAAATCCGCGACCAATTAATTATCAGAAGCATTTATGGCACACTACTATATCCTCGGTCCCCTCTATACCCTGAACCTTCTTCTTCTTCTCTACGACTCTTGTCTCCCTCTCTCTCCTCCCGGGACAAAAAGAACAGCAAAGTCCACTCGCTCACGACCCGACACGGAACACAACCTCGACCCCTGCACATCCGTGTGCGCGCTAGATCCGGCCTGGAGATAGGCCACAATTAACAGCACCCGATGCCCGCCACCGATATGTAGTATACGCTCATTCGTTCGTTCGTTAGTCCTCTCTCGTCGAAATATCAAGTCCTCTTCTCGCGTGCGTCGTGTCTCGGTGACGATGATTCCGCGAGGCGATGCTCTCTCTTTCTCGCGTGATGCGGAATAAAACATGAGGAGGTAGAGGAGAGATGGGCAAACAGAGAGACCACTCGTTAATTTAATTAGAGGGTATTAAGGGACTGGGTAGAGGGATTAAGGAGAGATGCTGCCCCGAGTGTGCACCACGCCGAATTTGCATAGGGGCCAGATGTTGTTGTTGGTAATACCATCGCTGTGTGGTGGTGATTTTCGTGAGGTTGGGTGAGAGGAGGTATTGATGGGTGGCGTGGATAAGTTTAGCGCGCCGGTAAAGGGTATATAAATCTTGTTCGATGGTAATGAAGATTAGGTTTCATGAATATTGAGGCCGCTGGGGCTTAATCCGATGGGATCTCAGGTGCAGAGTGTATACAGTTCAACGGCAATTTGTTAATAAATCGTTAAATTGGTTAAGGGAATTGTCTTCCCTGAAATAGCGCGGATGTCTTGGTCTCTTACACCGCATCGATCTGAATTATGATTGTATAAAGTTTATCAAATTACACAGTTTAAAAAAACAGCAAGGTTATTAAATTTAATGCTGAATTCGATCGTCACCGAATATAACTTATACTTCTATCAATTATTCCCGTACCTATCCCAATCACTCTGACATTGTCAGTTAGCAAGGAAATCGGAAATTTCAATATCCCTCAACAGAATCTGGAAATCCTGTCATTCTTCATATCCTTCGATCAATTTTGATCAGTGTCCAATTTAATTACCTACACATTCGGCATCACCAATTCATACGTTCCTACAATAGCCCTTCATACTTCAAAGCTTCTGCCTTACACAAAACTCAGCTCAAAACGAAACAGTACAACTACGCCTCGGAACAAAATATCACTACCATCATCATCATCGTCATCCTTTGATCCGAGTCATCTCTCTTATGAGCGAATACCTCGAGGCATCGCGAAGTGTATACAAACACATGTAGAACCCGAAAACAACATACTAAGGCCAAACACGCACCCTCATCTCCTGTACCAGCGGACAACAACCCCTCGCGTAATAAACGATGCACAAAGCTCTCTCTCTCTACCTCTTGTATATACATGGTGGTCTTCATAAGCTCGAGAGTAGACCAGATTACCATGCGAGTCGCTCGCTCGAGGAAAACAGCAGCAGCTAGTTTCAAGCGGCACGCAGCAGAGCCAGTGAAATTGCCGCCCTCGACACAAAGCCCGGGCACCGCTACTACATCTCTCGAGACGGCATGAAAAACCCCACTACGTCTTTAATCAATCCAAAAACACGTAGTCCCTTTGATTCGCCCTTTCTTCCCCCTCCACGCATACAAGCTTGTACTGCCTTTGATGTTTTTCGTAGCGCACCCCCTCGACGACGACAACCACCCCCGCTTGCTCGCGGAATTTCTTTCAGTCGCACGTACATACATATACACGGACAAAGGAGGCGCACTAGCATACACACATACACACGGGCGCACCTTTGCTCGATCTAACAGCTTCTTGAGCCTCAGCACACTGCTCTCGCGGCCCTTAGGCGCGTCGACGGCCGCGCCGCTAGAGGACCCACTCGGACGACTTCAAAGGAACGCGCGAGGGAGCTTTTCCCGCGCGTGCGGACTTTGAACTTTGAGGCGCGCGCATGCGTGCACGCGCGCAGAAAGAGAACGCTTTGACGGAGTTTTTTCGCTTTGAAAGGCAGCATTAGGATGTGTTTTTTAACGGTAGTTAGCGCGGGTAGTACACGTTGGGATTTAGTTTTTTAATTATGAGGAATCGTCTGCGAGGCAGTAGTCTCAGCGTGAAAGAGCTGCGTTTGAAGGCTCGCTGCGAGAAAGAAAGGATGGGGGATGAGGAGAGGGTACATATATAGTACTCGACGGGAGTTTTTTTTTGCACGGAAAGTGAAAAATTTTTAAAGGAAAAGCGAGTGCGCCGTGAATTGTAGATCAAAGCTATATAAGTGCGTTTGTCGTGGCGGGTGAGTTTTATATTTTATGGAGTTAGTGGTGGTGGGACTTTGAGGGAAAATTCTTTTGGGAGGTTATATTTTCCGTGGTTTTTAATTAAAAAT
This sequence comes from Torymus auratus, assembly GCA_900474315.1. NCBI lineage: Eukaryota > Metazoa > Arthropoda > Insecta > Hymenoptera > Torymidae > Torymus > Torymus auratus. The sequence continues at coordinate 1,131 of UXGD01007931.1, read as the reverse complement.
TCGTTTGACACTCGCGTGAATCTGTTAAACGTTCTTGATTTCGGCCTGAAGTTGACGTTCAAAGCGTTTCACCGAGTTCTTGATAAACGCTGTTTTTCGTTGGATTTTTTATGGAACGGAAGTAAGTACACGCGCTGGGCTGTACTTTAACGGATCATAATGAAATATCTTTAGCGATGACAGGGTTATGGCTATATTTACTCCTTGTGCGCCTACAATGGGCTTTCCACTCGAAAACGCGACCATTGAATTTCTACTTTATAGCGGCCATTATATCATCGGTTTTCTTTTATTACTCCTTCATAATGCGCAGCTGCCAAGATTAAATGGTCCTCCTCTCTGCCTCTATATCTTTTCCAATAAAATGGAAACAAACTTTTAACGAAAAAAAAAAGAAAGTATCGCTCTATTCAGTCCCGTCGGTCGTCCACTTCTCAATAGTTGAATAAGTCGCCCGAAATATATGTACATTCGAACCGCATAAAACAAAATATCGAACGTCGCCCGGGGCTCCCTGAAACCCTTTAATTAACGCTATCGCAAAACTGTCTACCTCGGGGGAAAAAAAACGAGGAACAAAGAATCCGTTCCGTGGCGCTATAGTTTATATCCATATTCTTTCTGAATGGAGGGAAAAAGTCGTCGCACTCCAGACTCTCTTTCTCTCTCTTCTGGCATTTCAAACTCTCCGTCAAACGCAGACTCTCTCGACGACCGCACGCCGCAGAAAGAAATCGCAACCGCTGCGCGCAGATGTACAGTATTATATATATACGTAACCCCTTCCCCTAAACATTCTAGACATAAGAGAAGGAATATAAAATATCTCGCCTTGTCTCGAGGCGTGAAACGAGACGAAATTTCGCGGTACCACCGTGTCCCCCGCTGTCAAAATAAGCCATTGAGCCGGGCTGACGACGACGACGACTGTTCGAGCGCATGGCAGAAGAAGAAACACGAAGTGTGGGGGGAGGTAGGAGAAGAAAAGAAAGGCTGAGAACGAGACAGATGCAAATCGCTCGCTCAAAGCAGGGAGAGACGAATTAACCGGGACAGGCGAGAGAGAGAGAGAGAGAGAGAGAGAGAGAGAGAGAGAGAGAGAGAGAGAGAGAGAGAGAGAGAGAGAGAGAG
>UXGD01007930.1:0-10226 GCA_900474315.1 Torymus auratus | reverse complement strand
TTTTAAAGTATTTGTATTTAACCAAAGGATTAAGTTTACAATATAAAAGAAATAAAAATTGTGAGTTAATTGATTGCAATGTAGACGCAGATTGGGCTGGAGATAATATTGATAGGAAGTCGACATCCGGTTATGTAATTCAAGTTTTTGGAAATGTAATTGATTGGAAATCGCGGAAACAAAAATGTGTCACGAAAGCGTCGACGTATGCAGAGTATGTAGCTTTATCAGAAGCTGCACTGAGAGATTCTTCGGACCGCTGTTGTACATAGCATGTGCAGTGACCGTACATTCAGTTTTGAACGGCAGGTGCCCAAATTTTTGTGCCGCTGCTGCACAAAAACGACGGTGCGGCTGTTGCCCAAAATGTCCGTGCTATAGTTGCCACAAAATAAAGTCGCCAGCTACTCAACATGATTGAACTATTACTTCTTATATAATTGACTGATAAAAACTATATATCATTAATATATAATATCTTAATAACTAATACGAAATTATTATTGTAATAAATTAATATATTATCAATTAATTATAATATTAATAATTAATAATAACTTAATATAATAATAATAAAGCAATATATTATTAATAAATTAATATATTATTAATAAACTAATATATTATTAATTAATTATAATATTATTAAATAAATTAATACTTTTAAATTAGTATTTTTTATTGTGAAAAATATATTTATTCAATAATTACATATCACTTTTATAACATATATTTTCCAATAAGGTAATAATTATTTTTCACAATATAACTCATAAGCGGTGCAATTACAGGTAAATCTTTGTAGTTTATAAATCGAGTTTCATTCAATTCTTCAATGATAAAGGCACGAATATGTTCGTCGTAACATACCTCTTCAAACAAATTAACCTCAAAGTAAATTTCATCATTAATGCCTACTATACGCGATAATTTTCCGAATTCTTTTTCAGATTTTCGCAAATTGCTAGCTATAAAATTTCCAACCTCGTATAAGATACCGTGGATTTCAACTTTATCGTAGTACATAAACTGTTCATTTTTTTGTTTATTGTCAAAATACGCTTTCCTTTGCAAATTTGTTATTACCTTGCCAAACATAATTTCATTTTGAAATGCTAGAGTATTAACTGTTTCACAAAGCATAAGAGATTGTTTGATAGAGATAGTTTTGAGTAAGTTTGTGGTATTGTTTGATGATTGTGCATTCGATTTTATAAGCTGGTGAAACGATTCAAATCTCATACACCAAAATTTAACTACCGGACCATTATCCAATAATACTTTTGGATAATGTACCATATTGTGAAATTTTGGCTTAAGATATCCATTAATTTCAATGTATGATTCGTTTAATTTTTTGATTGAATACCTTAATACTTCAGCATGCGCAGGAATAAATCTAGGTGACATGAGAATATCGTAAATTCCACATAAATATTTATACAAATTCCAGTGCGTGTCCCATTGTGGTATTGAATCACCAATAATTATTCCTAAAAATGATACGAGACTGATCATTTCTGAAGCAGAACACTTGAAATTAATCGTATTGGCACTCTCACCCATTTTTATAATGGAAGGTTTATTCATATTATATTGACCGAAATTGAAACTTTGTATTTTGCTATTTAGATGGTGTAGACTAAAATATTTCTTGTGGAAAATAAATGTCTCGAAGAGAGACTTTAAAACATAATAACATACGCCTTCTAGAAAATCGTGCATTAAGTCCACAGTAACATTTTCAGTAATATGAAAATCATTCAGTTTATGGAAGACACATGGCTCTTTAATTCCTGTTCTCTTCTCATTTGCTACAGCAACATCAATTTCATAATTACATCTATTTCTTAACGTGGACAGATCTTCCTCGACCATCTTCTTACACACTTCAGATGGAGATTTACAGATTCTGCAGTAAAATTTTGCCGTAAAAGACTCAACGAATCCGAAACATCCATTCAATCCTAAGTTATCACCTAGAATTAAAACTGGTTGGAATTTCACTCTGGTTTCGACTCCCTGATGCATGATAATAATGCCCTCTGTTTGTAATAAGTTCAATTCCTCGATCACAGCACTAAAAATGTGTTCATTATCAGTTTTCTTTCTATCGGAAGTGTAAAACAGTGACGAGAAAATTATACTGCTTAGTTTAGACGATATGCTAGGTGGTAAGCAGGCGATGGATACGTAGATGGCTCCAAATTTGTTTTTCCCGGCATGGCTACCTAACGGATTTCCTACCTCTAAATCGTCATAAAAGACGTAAAGCGGAAAAACCAAATCATTGACGAATTTCGGTAAATACTTTTGCCTCCACAATCTTCCTTGAATAAAATTCGTGATGATTTCCGATGGTTTCGATAGTTTATCAGTATACTTCAATATTTTACTAAACAAACCCGGAATTTCCAAAAAAATTTTTAAGCTCTCTTTTAACGGAATTTTAAAACCATACATTTCCTCGGGTACTACCATGCTGCTATCCTCTGTTTGCACATGCTCAAAGGTTCTTCCGATTAAGAATTTTTCAGCTTCAACAAAACCCCGTTCGCGTAAAATATCAAAACGCTTAGCTTCGCTATTTACGGCATCAAAAATTTCAGCATGATGTTCGAAACATTCTTCTATCCGGTCTAAGGTAAAGGCGCTGATATTTTGATCGCTCAAAATATTTAAGATATCTCGCTTAATCGACGGTAAGTACATGTTTCTGTTGAAGTCTTTCATGTATGATATAACATCTTGAACAATTTTTCGTGAGAGGTTTAAACTACCATAAAGATGCAAAATAAATCCTAATAAATGATTTAATAAATCAATATAATTCATTTTTTCAAAATCGAATAATGAAATCAAATACAAAAAAATATTTAATGTCAAATAACATAAAATTTTTCGCAAATGTGCTTAATAGCACAGTTCAAACCTTAATTAGTTGTTCATCAACTAATTAATTAAAAATTAATTAACAATTCTCATAAATTAATTAACTAATAAATCTCAGATATCAATTAATTAACAAGTCTAATAAATTAATTAATTAACACGAAATTAATTCTATAATAAGCTTAAAATAATATCTAATTAAAGCACATGTTCCACACTAAATTTTATAGTGAATTTGTTAAGCCCTACAATAAACTTAAATACACTTGCACTGCTTTTCTTAAAATCGAATTGATAAACAGTTTTTTCAATGAATTACCACACAAAATCGCATAAATATGGCAATACTTGAAGTGCGCTTAAACATTTGTAACAAGTATCTACTGCATTTATAATATCTGTACACTTGTACGACTGATTATTAAGAATGATGAAGAATTCCGCTTCATTTAATTCACCACAACAGATTATATATGGAAAATCACTCAGCTCTATTTTTTTTAACCAATCCTCATGAGCTTTTCTCTTGACATCTAATTCAATGACGTTCTGTAAGAGTACATATAATGCAACTATAATCAAGTGCGATACTTTATCTTCAGTATTATTTTTTAATTAAATTTTGTGCAAAATACCTTGACATAAAGAATAAAGCAGCTAGAAATTTCTTCCTTGGTGAAACGAACAAGAGTATTATTAATTTTTCGGGTCTTCACTGGTTTTGTATAAAAGGGTAATAGAAAGAAAGCCAACAAACTGTTGTGGGTACCTAAAATAAAAATGAAAACTTTAATTTATACGAATTAGTTGTAATATTGTATAAAAACTTTTAAAACTCATACCTTCATTTACTAAACTTATATTTTCGGATAAAAATTTTTTGACTTCAGGTATGTGAGAATCGGACGATAATTGAACAATTTTTGTTGACAAAGTAGGCCAATAGTTTTGGAAGGCCTTATTTATATTACGTGCTTCATCACTGGTTACACAATTACTACTCACATAAGAATGCACAATGTTTTCGAAGTCCGACTGAAGCTGTAAGTGTAATAAATAATTATGTTTACAAAAAATGTACTGACACAAATTACTATTACTTTACTTATTTTACTCTTCTTTACTACTCAAATTAAACTTAATTTTAAGTTATAAAAAACTTTATTATGAAATTTCCTTACCAATATTAGACCATATGGTGGGATCAAACATGGAAAGCTTCTGAAATATTCACTTAGCGGTATGCATTTTACAGATTTTTCCTTCTTTAGTAATACCTTCTTGCGTTCCTGAAACGTATCCTCCCACTTTTTGGTTATGTCGGTGGCCTTGTAGTTTTCTCTTGCTGAATCAGTCAAGCATAGAAGACTCGAGTCCGCTGAAAGAGAAAAACATTATTATGCAAAACATATGCATCAATAAAAGTAATAAATCTCAAAATCAAAATTGACAGAAAATCTCAAATAGACAGATTAATAAAAAGTTCAGCAAATATTGTATATTCGAAGGTTCATGGATTATATTTAACACTGTTGTCATAGATGTAGAAATGAAGGCTCACGCTGAATTAGATATAATAGTTCAGTATAATACTGAGGCTTTTATTTGATAACACTTGTACTACCTGGTACTATTAAAATACAAACATTAAAAGCCTTTTAGTATAATAGTGAACTCTTATATCTAATCACCGTAACCCTTGATTTTTGCATGAATGATCCCAATGCTAAATACAATCCATGGACCTACGAATGACAATATTTGGTTAAATTTTCTAATAATTATTGAATTAAAAAGCTGTGAATTATTTGAATTACCTTTTGTTATTACTCTGGCTAGATTCGTTGGTTAAGTTTCAACTTTTCTAGTTGTTCTCTTCTTGTGTTTTTGTAGAATTCCAGCTGTGCGCAAGTGGCTTCTTACAGTTTTGTAATAGTTATATAGAGCACCACCTGGACCAGTACACTCGACTCCTATTCTCTCCTCTTTTTCTTCTTCTTCCTCCTCACTAAGTTCCTCTGTGTTCGGGTCCTTATTATTTGTATCAGTAGCAGTAGCAGTATTCAAGTTTGACAAACAGTATGGAATATAAAATATATTTCCAAGCTCTGTGGGGAACAATTCCACTATTTGATCCCGATAATACAAAAAATCCTTGGCTTTTATTCTGAAATTAAAGATTTCTGTTACAAACTCAAGAAAAACAAGAATTAAATATGTGTTCAACTACAATTTTTGTATACTATGTTAATTTACTAAAAACCTTACTGTAAAAAAGCAATAAAAAAGAAACATTACATTGGCGTATAAATTACTACAAAGTATTATGAAATTTATAAAGTTAATAAGGATAGGAAAATGTTAGTTCCATACAGACATATAGCTATAACCATTACTTAGAAAATATTTTCTTTGTTTTCATAATCTTACTTATACTTTAATGGATCTTTATCCAATAATTTGTGTACAACCAAATGTTTTAATGCAGCATAGTCGACGCACTTTGTATGTGCATACATTCCTAATATTATTCGACCTTCTAAAGTCGAATTCTACAACCCACTCTTTGGCGTCGATAGGGCACTGCTGAGGGTGACATGACCTTCAGGTTTTTTTATTCTTCCCGTTGAGTTTCCTCTTCGGTCTGTGTGGCGGCCTCCACGTGAGTACTGCAGGCCACATCTTTTCCGAGAGCTGCTCCTGAGTCCACCCTCAGTTTCGTGGTTTTAGCCTTAAACTTGCAAGAGTTTAAAACTCTGTCCTTCTTTGTAATATGAATTTCCATCTTGGTACTTGGTTCTATCAACTATACTTGACACCAACGGATTGGAGACTGATGAACTTCTAACCCGCGCTCCTTACACGACCCTACTTTGTGTCGCTAGGATCGAAAGGTAGCTTGGTATTAGTGTATCTCATATACTCTATTTAAGCTCCTTTAAAACTACGCATGCCAGACACAAACAAAACCGCGCATGTTTGTGTGTTGTGATTTCGAGATAGCGGAAAATTTTCTCTTTTTTTTTTATTCTATCTCGTGCTCTCGTCGTCTCATCGGTATTAAATCGTTCAAATGGAATTGACCTCTTTCAGCCGTACCATCGATGAGGATGTACGTCGCTTCTCCGACTAGCCTTGATATCGAATAAGGGCCTTCATATTTCAGAAAGAATTTTGCAATTTCCTTCTTCTCGTTATCTGAGACATTATTCGCTTTCAGTAAGACTTCATCGTCAATACTGAAGGTCTTGAACGAATTTTGGCTGATCGCATCGTATTACCTTTTTCTTTTTTCAGCCGCGTTTAACATTCGTGTTTTTGCTAGTGCAATTTTCTCCCTATGTGAGTTTGTTTGTGCCGTTGCCTTTGGTATCCATTTATTCCAAAGTCTGCTTGGCTCCTGGTTAAAATGTAGTTCGTGTGGGGTAAACTCGGTGACGTCGTGGCACTTTTCGTTGATTATCTCTTGGATCATCGGTACGTAGCACGCCCAAGCCGTATGGTAATTTTTTATTAAAATTCTGAAGAATTTTCCTAACTCACGATTGACTCACTCAACGACATTTCCTTGCGGATGGCGTATCGATGAGTATATGAGTTGGATTCCATCCTCTACTAGCTTTTCTTGCCAAATTTTAAAAGTGAACTGTGTTCCGTGGTCGCACATAAGTTTTTTCGGTTTTCCGATATCTTTGCAATAGTGTTCAAAGATTCTTTTTATAATTACTGCCGTAGTTGCTCTCTTTATTGAATAAAGACTCACAAGCTTAATAAACGCATCAACCGTATAAGAACGTATGCTGAATAAATCCCATTAAATCCAAGTAACACAGATTCAACTATAGACGCTTCTTGAAATGACATGACTCCCTGGTAGTTCCAGAGCTCTTTGACGCGATGTGGCAGGAAATTCCTATTGAAACCGATAAAAACCTACGAGGCCGGTGACCTATAGAAACCGATTAAAACGAGTAAGAACGTATGCTGTGTATATATCCTATTAAATCCGATGAGAACGGATTCAAGTACATGCTCCTCTTCAAATGACATGACTCCCTAGTAGCGCCAGAGCTCATTAAGTCGTTGTGGCACGAAATTCCGATTCAAACCGATTAAAACGTATAAGAGCGTTTGCTGTATAAATCCTATTAAATCCGATGAAAAGAGATTCATTCAACTATAGACGCTTCTTAACATGACATGACTCCCTCGTAGTTCCAGAGCTCTTTGAAGCGATGTGGTAGAAAATTCCTATTAAAACCGATAAAAACGTATGCCACCAGTAACCCCTATAGAAACCGATTAAAACGAGTGGAAACGGATGCTGCATAAATACAGTTAAATCCGATTAAAACCGATGTGAATACAGATTCTTTTTGAAATAACATGTTTCCCTGGTATATAGATATCTTTGAAGACATACAGCAGGAAATTCCTATTTAAACTGATAAAAACGTACGCGGCCAGTAACCTACAGAAACTGATTAAAACGAGACAGAACGGATGCTGTATAAATCCTGTTAAATTCGATTAAAACAGATTCAACTATGGTCGCTTTTTGTAATGACATGACTCGATGGTAGCGCCAGAGCTCTTTGAGGTGATTGGGCAGGAAATTCCTAATTAAAACCGATAAAAACACATGCCGGCATTAACTTATAGAACCCGATTGAAACGAGGAAGAACGTATGCTGTATAAATTCTGTTAAATCCGATTAAAACAGATTTGAGTATAGACTCTTCTTCCGATGATATGGCTCCCTGGTATCGCCGGAGCTCTTTGAGGCGATGGTGACAGGAAATTCCGATTCAAACCGATTAAAACATATACGAACATATGCTGAATAAATCCTATTAAATCCGATTAAAACAGATTCAACTATAGACGCTTCTTGAAATGACATGACTCCATGGTAGCGCCAGAGCTCTTTGAGGTGATTGGGCAGGAAATTCCTATTTAAACCGATAAAAACATATGCCGCCATTAACCTATAGAACCCGATTGAAACGAGGAAAAACGTATGCTGTATAAATTCTGTTAAATCCGATTAAAACCGATATGAGTATAGACTCTTCTTTCTTCCTGGATTGAGATGTTTCCCTGGTAACGCCTGAGCTCTGTGGGGCGATGTGGCAAGAAATTCCGGTTCAAACCGATTAAAACATATAAGAACATATGCTGAATAAATCCTATTAAATCCGATTAAAACAAATTCGACTATAGACGCTTCTTGAAATGACATGACTCCATGGCAGCGCCAGAGCTCTTTGAGGTGATTGGGCAGGAAATTCTTAATTAAAACCGATAAAAACACATGCCGCCATTAACCTATAGAACCCGATTGAAACGAGGAAGAACGTATTCTGTATAAATTCTGTTAAATTCGATTAAAACAGATTCAACTATAGACGCTTCTTGAAATGAGATGCCTCCCTGGTACTTCCAGAGCTCTTTGAGGCGATGGTGCAGGAAATTCCGATTCAAACCGATTAAAACGTATACGAACGTATGCTGTATAAATCCTATTAAATCCGATCTAAACCGATGAAAACGTATACGAACGTATGCTGTGTAAATACTATTAAATCCCAGTAAATCAGATTCAACTATAGTCGCTTTTTGAAATGACATGACTCGCTGTTAGCGCCAGAGCTCTTTCAGGCGATGAGGCAGGAAATTCCTATTTAAACCGATGAAAACGTATGCCGCCATTAACCTATAGAACCCGATTGAAAGGAGGAAGAACGTATGCTGTATAAATCCTGTTAAATCCGATTAAAACCAATATGAGTATAGACTCTTCTTTCTTCCTTAATTGAAATGTTTCCCTGGTGACGCCTGAGCTCTTTGAGGCGATGTTGCAAGAAATTCCGGTTCAAACCGATTAAAACATATAAAAACGTATGCTGAATAAATCCTATTAAATCCGATTAAAACGGTTCAACTATAGGCGCTTCTTGAAATGACATGACTCCCTGGTAGCTCTAGATCTCTTCGAGACGATGTGGCAGGAAATTCCGATTTAAACCGATTAAAACGTATACGAACGTATGCTGTGTAAATACTATTATATCTCAGTAAAACAGATGCAACTATAGCTGCTTTTTTAAAATGACATGACCCCCTAGTAGCGCTAGAGCTCTTTCAGGTGATTGGACAGGAAATTCCTATTTAAATCGATAAAAACATATGCCACCATTAACCTATAGAACCCGATTGAAACGAGGAAGAACGTATGCTGTATAAATCCTGTTAAATCCAATTAAAACCGATTTGAGTATAGACTCTTCTTCGGATGATATGTTTCCCTGGTATCGCCGGAGCTCTTTGAAGCGATGGTGACAGGAAATTCCGATTCAAACCGACTAAAACATATACGAACATATGCTGAATAAATCCAATTAACTCCGATTACAACAGATTCAACTATAGACGCTTCTTGAAATGACATGACTCCATGGTAGCTCCAGAGCTCTTTGAAGTGATGTGGCAGGAAATTCCGATTCAAACCGATTAAAACGTATGCTGTGTAAATACTATTAAATCCCAGTAAAACAGATTCAACTATAGTTGCTTTTTGAAATGACATGACTCCCTGGTAGCGCCAAAGCTCTTTGAGGCGATTGGGCACGAAATTCCTATTTAAACCGATAAAAACATATGCCGCCATTAACCTATAGAAACCGATTGAAACGAGTAAGAACGTATGCTGTATAAATTCTGTTAAATCCGATTAAGACAGATTCAACTATAGACGCTTCTTGACATGAGATGACTCCCTGGTAGCTCCAGAGCTCTTGGAGGCGATGGGGCAGGAAATTCCGATTCAAACCGATTAAAACGTATGCCGCCAGAAACCTATCAAAACCGCTGCTAATTGCTTTAGCAGAATGCTTTCTCAAAGAGAAGAACAATATTACATGAATTTAAAATATGTAATTGAAACAAAATTTTGTCTAATTTTGTAGCGGCAGCTCTTTTTAGATTTTAGAGGACAATTTCTACATAAGCGTCGTAAAAAAATATTGTCGATTTTTTCATTTTTTTTTTGTTATTGCTTTCTCAAAGAGAAGCTTGGTAGCGGTGAAATTTTCCGATCCCGAGATTTCGATGATTTTCGATATTTCTGCGCTCCCAGAGTCGAAATATGCGTTTTCTAAAAAATGTCTGTGTGTATGTATGTATGTATGTGTGTATGTGCGCACGCGCGTGCGTGCGTGCGTGCGTGCGTGCGTGCGTGTGTGCGTGTGTGTGTATCTGTGTGTGTGTGTGTGTGTGTGTACCTCTTAATCTGTGGATCTACGCATTCTACGCGGTCGATTTTAACCGGATG
>UXGD01007929.1:0-10226 GCA_900474315.1 Torymus auratus | reverse complement strand
CGCCCGTGATTACGCCGGCATCACGCGATTTTCACGCGATTTTCACATGAAAATCACGTGAGGAATTGGTCGATAACTTCACGTGATTTTTCACGTGAAAATCAAACAATTTTTCACACGGTTTTCCCGTGATTAATCATGTGATTATTTTTGGTAGGGGACAGACATCCGGCGTCACGCGCATCGTGGAATCTTATTTGAAAACTTTACGGAGGCGTACATATCGCTTCCGTCCCACTCTATATGGGCTCAGGTGGGTGATAAATTAAGATTTAATATTCAGAGTCGTTTGACGCAAACGTCGGCCTCGCAAGGGAAAACGGTCGAATCAGCGCGGCAGTTTTATACGTGCACCGCCGTCGTCACCCTCATCCCAAAGTTTTCCCAAGTCGCCGAACGACGACGAGGCTCTCTCGCGCGAAAAATAACTGGCGGAGCGTTAAAGTTTTTCAGGCGGGCGTGCCCCCCCTCCCCTCTCAGTCTATCTATAAATTTCCGTCACCACGCGCGCAACTGGATATACACCGGGTTGGTTGCACGTGTTGGCGATAGTGTGCGCAGCGCTGCAGAGTGTATCTTTGGAGTATAACACGTACGCCGACAACGGCGACGAGCCGCGGTTTAGGCACGTAAACGGGTTGACCGAGGGAAAACATAATCTTGGGAATTCGTGTAACATACTTTTCGGCGTAGTACCTGTAATGAGATTCTGATGCATGCAGAAAAAATTGTTTGCTCTACAAAGTGTTTACTGGCAGGTTTAGCTTAATGTGAGCTTTAGGCATTTTTTATTTGATTTATGTGTGGCGAGGGTAATATCTTTAGATGCATTAAAAAATGGATATTGAGAGATTAGATCACTCGGCAAATATTTGTCTATTATGCAGTAATGCTAATTTCGATACCACATTATGTTGCAAATAATAATAAATGAATAATGGTTCATTGAGTGCATTTAATTCAAATATTATAACGATATGTCCTATATAAACTGTTTAATATGCACTAATGCATTTGCAACTAAATTGCTGATATAGACTGCTTAAAATGGAAATCATACGATATTTCTAATAGTAATTTTAACATCAATTTTAGGATATCCGTCAGTTCATCTATATTGGCAAGAAATATGTGAAATTTGATTTATAATATCAAGAGTAGCATAATGAGTCTGTTGTTATTATTATTAAATAAATAATTATTATTATATAATTTCCATTTTCTATTCTTAATTGAAAATTTAGAAAGTGCAATATTTAGAGCACGACCGAACACGAATGAAGAGAAAATAAAGCAATCGATTTCATACTTTTATTCATAAATATGTCAATTCTGGAGGAAGGTACATCATATGGAATTGAACCAATAAACGTTTCCTTTGAGCTACATACACCGATCAAATTAAGTTTGTTATGGATTTATTACAAAACTTGAATATATAATAAATTATAAAGTTTGATATTCACATCCCTCTCAATGCTTCTGTATTAATAATATTGTACAATAAAAGTATTTCTCTGTGAGGTGTTTCTGAAATTTTTTTAATTTAAGCATGGAATCTCCATTCACATCGAAACTCATATGCAATCATAAAATGTAATTACCTAAATATAAAAAAAAATCAATCACTCCGGTGGGTCAACATCAAACACTTTGATTAATACCGCCAAAGCTCAGTATTTATATTCGCGAGCATATTGTCATTTGTCTTCTACGTATATAGAACATTAACACCCCTCTCGTCTCCGCCACGCAGTATACATATAGTTCAGCACTATGCAATGGACTATAGCCGCGCGCTGTTACGTCGCGCGCGGAACGTCCTTTAGCCGCACACGCGAAGGGGCTGTACATTAATGCACTCTCGCGCTCGATCGATATCTTTATCGCGTCCGCGCGCTGATTGAAAATTCCCGCCGCTTTGCTCACGCGTGATACGTACCTAACACGAGTGCTTTTTCTTCATCCTCCGCGCTGTATTGTCGAATTACCAATGTGACTGATAACGGCATAATCGTTTTACCGCTGCAGGACGATCTGGGCCGGGTGTAATTCGTACGAGTGCAGTGTATATTAAAGCGCGAATGCGCGAGCACCAATTAATTTCCAGTTTATTATGCGCATCATCTGTCGCGCGCGGGGGATGATGCAGCCTCGAAATGAATATTAAACCGCCGAGGCGCATTGGAGGGGCTTTAATGTGCCCACGCGGTTTTCGTTAAAGAACATTTCTCCAAAGCTGGTATGCCGAGCTTTTGTATTTAGCGTCATAATGTTTTCCGCCCCGGCTCTTGATGTACATTATAAGAGCGTGTCGAAGAACTTGCACGGTACATACATGCACGTGTGCGAATAAAAGTTGAGCATCGTGTTTTTCATTTTCTTTTTAACAACGATGTGCACTCACATAGGCGAGAGGTAGAGATGGAGAACTGTTCTCTTTTGCGTGTGCGCTCTCGAGATGTGTTTCAAAAAGTACTTCGCCATCGGCATTTTAATGGAAAAGTTTTGATAAAAAAAAATAGAAAGTTCAGCAAAGTACAGTTATCTGTTGCAGGAAATTTTATATTTTGACGATTTTTGAAGGCTAAACTTGTAAAAATAACATTGGGCAGTTGAGAAGTTTTTGCGCTAGGTAAATGTTTCAGTTTTACTCGCAGAATACTGGTCAAGCGGTGAGAGTGCCGTCTCTATTTTTGTAGCTTAAAAAACCAAAAAGGGCCCCTCTGAAGCACGCAACGTTTAATAAATATCACAAGATGTTACGATAATACCTGGCTGCAGACTTTTCGTATACAAGTACATGCATGCAAACCCTACACAACTCAACCAATCATATTATTTGCTCACCAGACTCGGGCAAGATTGTCGATCAAGATATTCCGAATATTTAGTCAATTAACAAGGCATCCCCGTGTTAACCATTCGCGTTTGCCAGCCTTGGGAAGAAAAAAAACAAAATTAAGTCGACGCGAGGGCGATCGGTATGCGCGTCGAGTGTGGATTTATCGTTTGACGGACTTTGTCAACATTTTGACATGCGATATATTGGCACGAGGATTGACGTTATGCGTCAATACAGCATGCGGTGCCCATTAATTAAGCTAAGGCATATACGCGCGAGTGGCGGGCACGAGAGTATACCAAACGATCGTTACGCTCGCCCGGCATGGCGCTGTTACTGCTGCTGCTTGTGATGCACATAAAGCTTGCCTCAAGTAATTCTGCGGGTCACGAGCGTTCCGTTTCGTACTACTTATGTTATTTGATCTATTATTACGCGAAACGCGAGCGCCTCGTTAGATTGTTTTTTTATATTAACCTTCAAGTTTTGAGATATTAATCGATTTTGGTGTTCTTTCTGGGAGACAGTGACGAGATCAAAGCGGAGTGCGGGCATGAAGCGATGAAGATTCGTCGTTTGGCATTTAACGTAATTATTTTATCTTGTCAAGAGCACGATAAACAGAAGCCTAAAGTAAATGGCGGATCATCATAATTATGTTGAGCTCGATTTGATGAATACTGAATTAAAGTTATAAATAATTTAAATTATCATACTAATTAATCTGGTATAAATTTTTTTCGTTGAATTTTAATGTGGTTAGAGTTTATTATATAATTAATTAAAAATGTTAATCAGTTGCGAGTATGTTATAATTTTAAGTTAACTACACTAGATGACCATTTATTTTCACAGCTTTTTTCAAAAACCGCAATTGCGATTTCACCTCGTAATTAATGAAGTCCATATTTACTCAAAGCAAAAGGTGACGTGAGTTACAAACTTTTACACGGATATATATCGCAGCAATTCGTTATATGCGAGCGCAACCTTAATTATTTGCACTTAAAAATAACTTTCGGAGACAGATAAAACCGGCTTCTCGTAAAAACGACGCGTCCACGAGGCGCTGTAACGTAAGAAACCACGTCGTTCCAGGCCGCCGCCCCTGTGAGTAAATTTTTCATCTTTTTTTTCCAAATGACACGGAATAACAATGACATTAAATCCCGGCGTCGCTCGTATCTCTCGGCTACTTAACCGTGACGCATATCTTTCAGCGGTGAAAAACAAAAGCCAGCCGCGGCCCATTTGTAAAATAAATAACAGTTCTCAGTTCCCTTCTCCGTATATACTATACATACATATATAAACGGGAGCGTCGGGCCGCCCGGGCTTTCTTTCCTCGGCGATACCCATCTCAGCGATTTATATACCCGGCGGACTTTCTCCCCCTCTGGCCGCGCGTGGATTCCGCAGTGCAGTCGGGCGATATTCAACCGAACCAACGACGACGCGAGTAAAAAAACTTATCAACGCCTGGCGCTTTTTGCACTCGGCGCGCGCAATCAGTCGCGCAGTCGCGCGGCAAACGGCCGCTAATTTATCACAGATATTTCTCTCTCTCTCTCCCTCCTCTGCGCCTTATTTTTCTTTAGACTTTTTACACCCCGCGGCATCGATCCGCACGGCGGATGGTCGACGGCGGCTATTCTTCTTTCTCTCTTCGTGTTTCTTCCGTTGCAGCAGTGCTATATTATATGGAGTATAGGGATTTTTAAGAGGACGGAGCTCGACAGAACACAGGCGCGTTGCTAAGCTGCTAAGCTGTAAATGAAGAAGAAAGAGGCGAGGAAGAAGGACCGGAGAATCGTCAGTCACGGCCGCGCTTCGCTCTCTCGTTTTCCCGACCGACACGGCATGGGAAGCGAGATACGGCGCTGAGTGGAACCCTTTTCTCGAACTCTCAACGCGGGAGGTCCTCTCACTGGTGGGCTTGACGTGACAAGTTGATGAGGCGAAGCTTCGTCCAATAAAGATAGCCTCATGTTCTTTATGTTTCGTGTTTTTCTCGTCCTTACCTTCGTCTACACTTCGCTCTCTCATTCTCGCCAGTCTCTCATTTTCTCTCCTTCTTCTTCGTCTTGGCTAGTGCAAGCACACTACGCTATCGATTGCGATAATTGTTTGCACTTTGTTTTGTAATTGCTTTTTCCCGGCTCTTGAATGTCTCTCATTTTTCTTCGGCACGTTCAGATTGCTTCGCACGAAGTGTATACTTCTGTGTCATCAAAGAGAAGGAAATTTCGAGTTTATACTTTCCGACTGTAATTTATAAAATAAACTTGTCATCTTTTTTGTGCGTTTATATAAAAGAAGCATATTTTCCATTGAATAATATTCAAATTCGTAGTACCTGCAAAAGATATAAATGTTATAAATATGAAAATTTAGTTATAGTTCTAAACCCTCTTATATTAATCCTGCGCTGACCTTCGGTGCGGGTACTATAAACCAGTATCATCTGGCCAGCGACTAAACCACCACACCACGGGCACAATATCCGGTTGATTACGCTCGCCATGAAATAAACGCCTACGTCGGCGTATGCACTATGGATATTGAGATGCACATTATTTTTCCGTGCAATATACACAGGACATAGTATGTGCCCGTTTAATAGACTCTCGACAAAACAGTGTGTATCGCACGTAGCGAGGTATTGGCTCGTAGTCGGGCGATGTTTTGTGTCATGGTAAAAACCACACTCTATGCGCGGAATTCCATAACACGGAAAAATTTGCTTGCGTCTTGTATATTTCTTATTCGGAAATATTGTTAGTAATCACGTTGATTTTTATCCGAATGTTTACAACATCTGTATTCTGTATTTAAAATTAATACTCTTTTTCATTAGAGTATTTTATATTTCATAGTCGTTGAAAGCCATTATTTGCGGATTAAAATGAAAAGGGGTTATTGCATGCATGCTAACTAATTGTAATTAAAATATTCTTAAAATTTAAGCTGTTTAAGATATTAGCGATTTGGTTATATTTGTTTTTACAAGTATTTTATATTACCATACAGCAAAGGCCAGAGAGAAAGGTCATGTAAAATTTACATGGTTTCAGGAAAATCTACACTGGTCTGTATAAAATATACACGAACCCGTTGTATTTGCATCGATTCATGTAAATTTAATCTCGCATTTTTCTATGTACAATGTTGAATATATCAATCTCATTTTCATAAATAAACCCCTCATTCGTGCTATTTTCATTTATCCTAATTTTGGCTAGAAATATAATTTTTTACCAGGAAATAAAGTATATAAAATAAGGCCACTCGTAAATTCGTATTAAATTTTTCAGCGTTTTACTCGAATTAGAAACATTTTTTGGGCATGCATTATTTTTCTGCGCGTCAGAGAAACGAATTTTATAGCTGAAAAAATATGCGCATATTCTTTGCTCCTGTTATAAATTTAATTGTTGCCTTTTCTACACGTTTGTATTCTTTACTGGATGAAATGTTCATTTCAAATCTACGTGAAATCGTGAATCCCATGATAATTTTCTTTATCTTTAAAAGTTATCATGGCAATTACAAAATTCATTTAGAATTTTACATAATTATGTTGATGAAAATGTAATTAACCTTGCATAATTAATTGGAATAGATTACATTTAAAGGAAAATTTAATAAGTATCTTAGTTTACTCTCCATTTATTACCTATGCATAGTACTACATTTTAAAAGTGCAGTAGTTATAAATTTGTGTATATAAGATCTATGTGTCAACACATAAAGATTATCAGCGTCGCTTAGGTGTACGTAGGCTGACACGAATACAATATGGGCAGACTCCGTTAGCGCGTACAACCTTTTCATAGAGTAAAAATGCTTAATAAATATGTAGCTATTTATATCACAGTATAATAGCGTCGTTCTTGTAACTATTTAGTAGTAAAATAAGTATGTTAAACAGATAAATATTTATGCTACCCTCTACAACAAACTCTAAAGAAAGTAGAAAAATAGACAAGCCTTGACTTCAGTGAAGCCTAAATTGAACTTTTAAATTGCATGTATTCGAGTTCTTGTGGATGTACAATTTTCAAACAATCTCATATTATCAGATCTATTCACAACGGACTATGAGAATTTCCTTCAATTGAAACACTAATTAATCTTCGAAAAAAATTAGACGCATAAACAGATGTAAATAGAAAAAAAAAATAATAACAACGCGAGCAGAAGAGAAGTTTTCCAATATCGAACATAATACGTAAACGTCGGACAGTCGCGCTCTGTCGATGTATACAATACGGTATATTGCAGCACCCAGCCGACGCGCAACTTAACTGAGGTCATAAATTCACGCGGCCGCGGAATGCGACTGTCAACGCTCGCCATAACGAACGACACCCTCGTCGCGCGCCGTCACTCCAGCAGATAGCTCTTTCTCTCTCCCTCCGCGCGTCCCACGACACGCGCGTGCGAAACAAATACTCGCAGGGATAGAATATAACATGCAAAGGACGCGCGTCGGAGAGAGACAAACGATTAACGAGTGCGTGAAAAATCGCGCCTCCTCGCATTTCGCTTTCCAGAAGCGGACGGTGGCGCTCCGTGCGCCCGAGATTTCCCCGAGAAAGCCCTTTCCGCATGAATCATGCGCTAGAGTCCGCGAGTCGAAGAAATCCCTCTCCCAGCATGAGCTGTACCGGTTGTACAACTTTCTCCCACACCCCCTCGAAACTTTACAACTGTCAGGGCCGCCGGATCGAACTTGCGGCGGCGTTATAGGGCGCGCGCGAACGAGAGAAAGAGAGAGAGAGAGAGAGAGAGAGAGGGATAGTAAGTTGACTCGAGCTTCTTCCCTTTTTTACTTCTCTCCGACAGGCTTAGCCTGGCGCGTCATTCTTCCGCACCCAACTCACGGTCAGTGGGTATATACGGGGGAAAGCCCGGGATATATAGCTTTGACGTGGGTGCGTTATATGTAAGTTTTATCGGGGAAATTAACACCTTTTGTTTGTATTTATCGCGTCGCGCGCCCTCTTTTATGGCTCTCCCATTCAAATATTTGCTATTTTCCTTTCGAGCGGATCTGTTAAAGGGAGATAGAGCGCGCTGTGGTATACGCGCGACGCTCTGGGGACCGTTTTATAACTTATTTATGATTCAAAGCGGCGATTATTGTGAGAATTTACGTTTTTCCCTTTTTCGAGCAATTTATGCCTTTCTTCTGGAAGAGTAATATTTTACATTCGGACGCCGATAATCGTTTGTAATATATGCGAACACCACCAGAACATAAATGTCACGTTATATATTGCGAGATTAATAATTATTCAATTCGGATGGAACAATGAAATATTAGAACGAAAGACCATGTAATGTTTCATTACCGAATACTATAAAAGCCTCTGCCTTTTTTATATATCAATACAGATAATTTGAAACTTTTAATTATTGAATTCAATTTCTAAAGCTGTACTGAATTTCATATATACTATGAATAAAACTTTTTCGTTGATTGAGATATGTAATTTAAATTAAAAGTCAGTATCACCGATTCAAATTTAAATTTCCTCTTCCGCCGTAATTCATTTAAAAAATATATATATATATATTCCAGCAATTTCGATTTCGGCGGCTATGAGAAACATTATCACGGCAATTTCAAAAACTTGTTCAGTATCGCGCAAGACCTTCTACCGGTACATTATCCCTCCAGCGAACTCGCTATAAGAGCCGCCTGATCGTTACGCGCCAACTTTTCCTATACACATGCACCTTAACGCGTTTGAATTTTCTTAAATATCCCCAGGTGTTTAGCCCGAAAAAGTTGACCAATTAATTTAACGCTCCCCTCTCTGTACGTACCAGACAGAGGTAGCGCAATTAGCTTCGCAAAACGGTTAACGCGCTCATCCTCTATAAGCATAATCATTTAACGCGCGAATTTACGAGGCCCATTCCATCTCTCACGGATTTTCGGTAATGTATATACGAATAACCCCGCAGTCTTCTTCACGCGCTCAGATACGGAAAATCGCCGTTCCGCTGATCTGACCTAAAAGGTTTTTCATGTGAGCGGTGTGCTTTCTCTCCCTCGCGCTGAAAATGCCCGACGCTAGCGCGCGCGTCCCGCGAGATAAGCATCGTGAAGGGTGAAACGCGCGATCGCGTGCGCGCGTGAACCCATCCTCTGTCTCCCTCTCTACTAGACCTTTCTCGCTCTAGTCCACGCGGACAGATACGTATGAGCACAGAGTCCCTCGAGCCGCCCGGCTTCCTTTAGCCGCGGCGCTCAAAGAACCGCGCGGACGCCGACTCCTGTCAAAAACAAAACGCGCAGCGGGAGCAATCACCGGCAGCAAAGAGAATGCCCGAGCGGGTTTGAAATGCTCCCCCCTGTATACGTATATATCGGCCCGGTCAAGCATCTGTGTGTGCACGGGAGTGGCCGAGTACCTACATATATAACGCGCTCTCTCAAAAGCATTACGATGTTTTTCGGGCTTCTCTCTCTCCCGCGCGCGCGCCGCAGCTATATACGGGACTGCATGCGAATGCTATAGTTTAGAGAATTATTCACGCGGCCGCGTCTTCTTTGTTGTTAAATTCACGCTTCCTGACAGTTTTATTTTCCTGGATGCTTCATGCGACTCGCCTTCCATTGATATTCTCTACTTGTCGGTCGTATTATAACAGCTAAATAACAAAAAGCCGACAAAAGAATTCACAATGTATCATTATACGATTCGTATAGTATAATAAAAGTTTATTTTATTCTTTATTATAGTGTCATCAAAAGCAGACAATTATATTCAGGTATATTTAAATATTCGTATATTTGTTATTCGAATAATAAACGAACATTTCTTAATAACATCGTGATCAAAGAGACCGCGCGTTCTATTTTTCGAAAAATATATCTCTTCGTTTTCCAAAACCGAAGCGAGCTTCAGCCGAGAGCTACCCCTTTTGTTCCTTTTACGAGTTATTCCATGTACTTTTGCTTCTGGTTTTTGCGGGACCGACAACCGCCTTTCCCCCTATGCTGCAGACCACCGTTGACACTCACAGGTGTGCGCTATGGGTCACGATTCATAAAGCAACGATGCCAGTTTAGAATTCGCCCTTCCTTTTGTCCCAACAGCTCTGGCTCTGCCCCTTTGGTCACGGTACCATATACCTATATCGGCTCTTACCCCCCCACTCTCTCGCCGCTATGCGCGGCAATCTTCGGGCTGTTCACCCTTTTTATCTCGCCGCCTGATTCGTCGTTTTTTTCTCTCTTTTATCGGAGCCCCGCGTTCAATACGTCGGTGGGCCGCAGTGGCTTTCGTCGCACAGTGGGACAAACGGGACCCTCGGCTATCAAAATTCTCCTCCGGCTGAAATCACAACTAATTCAAAATTTTTT
>UXGD01007928.1:0-10230 GCA_900474315.1 Torymus auratus | reverse complement strand
TAGAAGCTTCGAATGCTGAATCGCGGTTTCTATATATATGACCGAACTCGCGTGTGGAATGCTTCCACACGTAACAAATTTTTCTGGAATTTTTTCAATTTTTTCAAAATTTTTCCGATGTAAAAATTTTTCCTGCCATTTAATGCTAAATTTCTACACTCACATGGGAATTATACTATTCAGGAGTAATTTAGTTAAAAACTGGAGTCAATCCATCCACAGGAAAATTTGAAAGCTTACGGATAGTGAAAAAACTTATTTCATAAATGACTGGTTCTGGACGACATAAAGGGCCCACACCAAGGTCTTGAGGTAATTTATACCCCCTTTTATGTGTCAAAAGTAGGATATAATTAGTTTATATTTATGTATTAAAATATGACTTTTCTATTTAAAAAAAAAAGGTGTCTAGCTCCCTTTATAATTGTAGAAAGACTATTGAATATAGAATTTTCTTTTGCTATATAAACTTTATAAAAAGAAATATTATTTATTAAAGTCTTCCAGATACTTTACAGACGATTAATGGTCATTTTATGCCAATATATAAATGACTTGAGAGTCTTTCATGAACAGTGAGCCAGGAATATAAATATACTTCAAATTGACAGCTATTTAACAAAAGCCTATTAATTTTAAGACACATTGCTTAAATCACTTTAGTATATAGTATAATTATAATAGTTCTATGAATGAAGATTATAAATCTTTTCTATTTTCACAATTAAAGATTCTTTATAAAATTTTGCTCGAAACACAGTACAGCAAGCGAATGAAACTTTTATTCCTAATAACGTAACAAGATTTTCACGAATTCCAATATCTACGCGGAAAATCTTATCTCTCTCTCCCTCTCTTGCCAACCCAATAAAATCACACGCCATAATCATTTAATCCCCCAGGCGGCCTCCCCCCAAATTAAAAAATCCAGGGGAACATCTTGCCGAGTGCGCTGTGCTCAAGCGACATGGGGTAGATGGTCATGCACCGAAGCATAACCGAAACGAACCTCTCGAGCCATCCTTGTACCTCCTCACACAACCCTCTCATAATATCCCTTGGGAGAAGCGACGAGGCCGACTTGGGCAGTCGGTTGGTCGGTCGGACACTTTCTCGTCAATGGGGTCATGAGGCCGATATGAGAAAAAAGACTTTCTTCTCCCCCCGAGCGCAGGGCCTGACTCAGCGAACGCGCGCAACCGTGAGCACGCCCGATTGAATCCGGACGAGCGTAATACCCCGAGATTGGCATCGAGAGCCTCGCTTCGGCTATATATACGTAACACGCGGAACGTATTGTTGTACGACAGCCTGTGTCCGGTCCCGGAAAACGGGAATCATCGTGGCAATTTGCTACGCGCGTGTGATATGCCCGACTCTGTGTATGTGTGTAACGAGGCGCGGGGTGGGATTTATATAGGGCTCGTCGAGATAGGAAGGTGGTTTATGTATGGGAGAGAGGACTGTTGTAGGGTTTGGGAGGAGAGAGGACTCTCAGTGATATCGACGAGGGTGAGTTGATTGTAATATGCGAGTTTATGACGATAAGGATGTAGATGTAATATTTATTTGGCGACACGCTCGAGGGGCGCAACTATTGTATGGATATAGCGGAGCTTCCAATTTACGTTTATTACGGTTCGTCGGGGTCCCAATTCAGAGACAATATCTGATCCAAGCCATAAGAGTACACAAAATAATTTAATTTTATACTGATTTTAAAATCGGAGAGTATGATACGGTTATAATTTTGACAGGACGAAGATCGTGATTTACGTCGGGAATATATCCATCGTGATGCATAATTTCTCTACTGTCAGGGAGTCTGAAATTTCTGGCGTGTAGAGCTCGAACAAATCAGAGCAAATTAATTTTTGAAGACCTGCGCGACCGAGTTCAGGAAAAAACTTAGAACGATCGTGTATTTTGTGAAAAAAGATCAACCAGGTCGCAATCTCGTGGTACTACTGTATCGTAAATAAATAATAAAAAAGGAAGGTGAACACAGCTGTCGTGAAATTGGACAAAAGGTTTCGTATATGGTATTGCGGATAATTATACCAAAGTCTAATAATGGTTACTTATTAACAAACAATTTTTCAACTAAATTATAGATTTTTTGCTATATGAGCGATTCTCTGCAAAAGTACTCATTTTTTACATGCAATCTCCGTGGATATTTTATAATGTAAAATCATTAATTTTTTTGATAAATATATTTATTTATAAGAATAAATTTAAATTATTTTAGAATACCAGTCAAATTAAAAATTGTGAATTATCCATAATTATAATTCAATGAAAGAGGATTATTGACTACCACCGAGATTACATATAAAAATGAGCACCTTGCTGAGAATCACCCATATTATAGTCTATAATTCCAACGATAAAAATGATTAAAAAATTCATATTATCGCACTTTAGTGTAAAGATAATAACTCTCTAGTATTAGATAATATTTAGCACTGTACAAAGTTGTACTTCTATTACCCATAGATTTCCATTCTTATACAATATATATACCACAAATACGTCCTTACCTCTCAACTTCAGCCCACTTCATTCCACTTCCACCATTCGCAAACTTTTCTACATCTATAACATTTCGATCTCCCTACCTCTGCCAGCCTAAACAACGAAACATCACCACAGCTCCCGCGCCAGACAGCCCTCAAAGCAAAATATGACCAGAGCTAAGAAACTTCGACATCCTTCCTCCCCCGCATACTCCTCCATCGAACTTCTTTCCTCCGTTTCTTCCCTCTCCGTCGTGTTCGTGCAGACTGCAGAACTTACGAGTTGCCGCAGTCGCCGAGCGGAGGAGAGGCGAAGGAACGTCGAATAAGAAGGCAACCCCGGGGGGCTACTCTCACTCATGACGTCGCGCCGCTGCCGCCGAATCCCGACATATCTTTACCGAACGCGGAACACATTGCTCCCATGGGACGGCGCTCCCGGCGCACACATACGCGTGCGTTAGGGCGGCCGAAGAGATCTACGAGCTTGATTACTGCGCGGGATGTTCCGCTCTGCCTTTCGCATAGGGAGAGAGAGAAAGGACGAGCTCGCGTGCGCGACGATATTCTGCTCGGGATGTTTGCTTCCATATTCGGGGAACCAGGAGATTGGCTTCGGCAGGACGCCGGAGTGGCTGAAATATGCTGGGTTTATTTTGCGAGGATAATCGGCTCGTAAGCTGTTGAATAATGCGCATGCGTGTGGGTGTATGGGCTATGGTGGGTAGGTGCGTTTGATTTGGCGGTAAGTGCGAGCGACGGGAATTGATGTCTGGGCGAGGTTGATTGAGAGGTGCGTGTATTGCGCGATAACTTGTAAGTAGGTACATGTATTGGTATGTGGAGAAGATGATTTTTTTATTAGAGAAGGTTGTTATTCTGTGATTGAAGTCGATTTGTTGACTCCTAGTCGTTTATTTTTTGTTTATTAAATTTTTATTTTTTATGTTATAATTGTGTGGTATGGACTATGAGAAAATTTGTTTTCTGTTTTCTTTAAGCAATATAGGTGACCCCGTTTGAAAACTTTTGATATGATTGATGCGTTTTTGTTTTATAACGATTTATCAATCTTTCCATAATAGGCTTTTTATATTTTTACCTTTTTACATTCTACAAGTGAGTTTTCGAGTTCGATCGTAATCCCGCTTATAAAAACTTTTTTACTGTTATTCTTACGTAAGAATACAAAATTTTTCTGTCACTATTCCATTGATTTACAAAGTAAGTTTAAATCTCTTAGAGAGACTTAAATTCAAAATATTAATTTTAAATTGTTATCTGTTTGATAATGAACATGTCACGTAAGTGTTAATTAAATTAAATGAAGAATTGTTATAAAGAGATTTACAAAATAAAAATAGCCTTAGTATAATTTTGTTTTATGTATCATTCGATGTTATTCGAACTATCTACTAGTACTCTTGAATATCATGCTGCAGCATATATTTCAAAAATTGTTGTCTTGTAATCTTAGATAAAATTTTATAAGGAAAAAATGTTGGAATTAGATGAAAAATACAGAGTTTCTTATGTTTTTTCAAACTATTTTCTGAATACTCTTTAATGAACAACATCTACACTTAGGTAATGCAAATTTGTTAGAAACCTACATTTTCTGATTTAAAAATTAGCAACAGTCATAATGAAAGCTACAACATTCTTTAAGTATCTTACAGTTCTTTAAGTATGTACAGTTTTGCCGGATATCGGATTCTTTGTGACGCCGCACGAAAGCGCGAAGCAGAGCAAGCTGCGGAGTAAGGTATATCGTCTACCACACGAGCTTTAAAAAAAAAAGAAGACTGATATACCTATGCGCTTTCATGCTTAAACTTTTGGCTGAAACTAACCAGTATGCAGTGTTTTTTTTTAAATTTATTACTTTTTCTCGTTCTTTATCATCAATGGTTTTCGAACTTACTATAAACAGGAAACGGTTGGAATAATTTTGAAAAGCTTAAAAACCATTTGAAATGATAAAAAGTTCGAAATCTGAAATTTTTCAAATTTATTTTTAAATATTTCAAGACTGTAAACATAATATCAATATAAGAGGAAATAGTTAACATGCCTGGTAAATGCACACGGCAAACGGAGTCGCTTAAAAACAAAAAAAAACAGAAAATGCTGTTTCTAAGCTTATTTTTATTTTAGAGAGCTGCAATTCCGGGGTACACCGTGAATTTTCATAACAACGAAACAAATTGAAAAAATAAGTCGTAAATATTTTATTTTTAAAATTTCAGCTTCAGCCAACATATTTCCTTTGCCAGTGACAAATCTCTCGGACAAGCTTCTTATACCCAGTCCAGATTTTTACTCCCTTCTCCTTGGAAATCGCATTGACGATATCGGCCATAAGGGGACGGATAAACTTTCATGCGGGGCGACTCTGCTCTCGTTCCCAGAGCGAGGGCGAGAGGAAAAGAGGGAATTTCCGAGTGGATGTGGAACATCGTGTAAATTATCGCCGACTCGAACGTTATATTACCCCTGGCGGAGTCCTCGCGAATTTCCGGCGCGAATCGGCTATTTCTTTGCGAAAGGGGAGAGGAATTGAATTTTTTTTTTCACTTTCATTCCGATGTAGTACAACCGATATGGGGTTTCATACCCTTGAATGTAAATGTTTTCTTTTGTGTGAGTATTGCTTTTAAAAGTTTTCTTTAATTATTTCAAAAATAATGTGAAAAGACAATTTTATTCCTTTGGTGATAGGTATTACAATAAATTTGTAGTACTTTGATCGAATAAATTTATTCTATTATACATAGATTCAAAATCACAAGTAAATTTTAAGTTCCATAAAAGCGGATTATTTTATTGTAGACATTTAATATATAACCAAATTAATGCTTTTCACATTCTTTTATTAAACGCAGATAATTTACTATTATTCACCACCGTGGTTTTATTTATTTCAATGTTCCGACTTCATCCAGATAGGACGTGATAAATTTCGAAATACGCGTCTCATACCTCTGCTACACGTTCATAAAGGAAAATCAATGGCCGGCTGAGTGCTGCTCTTTTTAGTCGGCGCTGCATTGCCAGCGAGCGCGCGGCGTGATAAATGGAGCGTTTAAATGAAAAATCGGTTTTGCGCGTGCGCATCGATTGTCGTGTATATCAGGTGCAAGTTTAGACTTAGCGAAGATCAAGAGCCACATGGAGGGGAAAAACTTGAATCTGGCGTTAATGCCATATCGGGTTAGTGTAGACTAGTCAAGTTCGTTACTTATTCAGGGGCAGAAAAGTTTCTTATTCTGTGTAATCAATAATGTTCTGCAATCAATAGAGTAAGTTTTGAGCCTTGAGATGCAGCTGATGAATCTTTTAATTATTTGTTAATTCACAGTTATATACGTGACCTTTGTTTTCACGCACGTTATTGAAATTTGAGATGAAAATAAATAGCACGTGTATATTGCCGAATTCATTATAAACGAAGCGCAATAGTACATTCAAAGCTCGGTATAAATCAAAATATTCTTTACCGAGGGCCATGCTGCTCATTCGATTAATTATTCGATCGGTGAATAACAGTACGCTCGCGACTTTCACGCCCCATAAATTACTTTTAACGCATACGTTTCAATTTCGGGGAAATCCCCTTTTTCAATTTCACCGGCCGAAGCCCATTGAATCAGGGACAAACAAAAACCGAATTAATTCGGCGCATGGATACATCGAGTGTCCAAATTATGTTTCCGGGGAAAAAAAGTATATAAAAGAACGTCATGCTTATAGCGCGGGAAGCAAACGATAGAGGCACGTTACGTATGTATCTTCTCTCTCTCTCTCTCACTCCCCTCGAAGGAATAAAAGCCCGAGTGGCGCTTCCTCGACGGAAGGCGTAAAATTCCGTATATACGCGTGCCTCTATAGAGCGCGCGCAGTGCCGATACCATTTCCTCGTCCCGATCGCGCGCGCACTCTCTCCATTATAGGTATAGACGCATAGACGCGTAAACACGGGGGGCGCGAATTCCCCAAGGAATCTTTATTAGCGGCAATGAATTTCGCTCCCCTTCTCGCGATCGCTATCACGCGGGATGTATAGAAGTTCGGAAGCGGACTGCGGCGTTAAAGTTATCGGCTCACGTCGCGAATGATCGCGGGGACAATCGTTTCTAATGCTTTATCGGCCCTCTCGCGCGTCGTTTTACGCGCGGAAAATTGCACCTCGGACGCGTACATGTATATAGGTGTATAGTATAGAGGATATACGGGTATACGCGAAGGTTTACTGCGCAACGAAGCGCGAGAGATGCAAGTTTTTATTCCGCCTTTTGTTTTTATTGCCACAGGTTGTTGAGGTTACGAGAAGAGTGCGGTACGTGCTCAGCTGGGAGAGAGAGAGACCGAGGGGAGGGGGGAAGTGAAGAAAAAGAGAGGAGAGGTTGTTCGGACGGTGTGGAATGAGGAGAAGTTTTTTTAATGATGTGGCGTACGTTAATTGTTGAAATGTGAATGGTGATTATATGAGTCTTTAGTTTTTTGAAAAAGTACCAGATTATTGTTGGCGTTGTTATTTTTTCGTAATATGTATTTTGTGCAGGTTGTATATAATATAGCTCTTTTGAATTTAATAGGTACAATGTAAGAGAATAAATAATTTAATACTATTTTATTTATATTCAGTTTTACATTTAATAAATTAAAGAAATACAATGAAAAAAGCGCAAGATATCTTTTTTTATTTTACGCTTAATTATATAGAAACAATTTTAAACACTGTTACATAATTTTTTACTCGGGTTTGGTAAATGATATTTTATAAAATTCTGTCTAAACTTATTTTATCTGTGTATGTTGAAGAATATCGACAACTTTAATAGCATTAAGGGCAAAAAGTATTAATGGTACGTTCCATTTCTTTTTACAGCAAATCTTATAACTCATTTTCTTGATTGTCCAAGTAATTCCATCAACCTCGTCAAACTCTCCCAAACAGATAACAGTTGCAATAAAACATTTTATTACGTCCCAATAATACCACGATAATTGGACACTGAAGGCCACCATTTACATTACCAAAAGGCATACGTGCCGAGAAATTCACGAGCCTACCCCGTCGAATTAGTCCGACGTGAGCACAGCTCATTTTCGCGTCGTAAAACGTGGGATCATCGGGACGCTCTGGCGCCGATACGTCATTCGACATTGTCTTTACCCCAGGAAATGCCGAAAGTTTCCTCACTACAGTTATGAGCAGGAAGAAGGTGCGTGTAAAAGTTTACTACGATTTTCGCTGAACACGTTGGTAAATAGCTAAATAAGGCGAGCGACAAGGACTCTATTGGTGGTTTTACTATATTTGTGGTAGAAGTTGATAAAATAATTTGCCATTTATTTGTTACATAAAAGTTTATTGAAAGTTTCTTTGTAGATGTGATATAGGAAAAAGATTGTAGCATAATCTATATCTTTTTTTAGCAAAATTAATTTTGTGTAATAAAAGAATACGTATGGCTAAATATAATATCTAATTTAATAAACGTAATGGTTTTATTGTAAAACATTTATTTATTCAATTATGGTGTATTTTTTACAATTTTAGAAAGAAAAATTCATAGCAAGTAAAACTAAAAATTATGTTCGTAAAATAAAAACTCAAATTTCAATGAAACCTTTTTTCAAAGATTTTTTGAAGTAGATCATCCGAGTATTTGTGTTGACATATAATATGGATAAAGTTGTATGCATGAGCGTCGCATACGCAAAGAGTAAAGCACATACGCGAAACCCGATAATCAAAATCGTTCCGAGGCTAAAATTATATACGACCAGTTTTGATTTCGGTTTTACGATATCAAGCAAAAGAGATTACAATTTATTATTAGTTTGATCAAAGTTAAAATTGCAGTTAAAAAAAAAAACGTTAATATTCTATTTGCAGACTATATTTTCTTCTTATAAAAGTTATATATATTAAAAAGTAAATTCTATGCAAGACATATAAATCCCAGAATTTTGGCGTCGGACGTTTAAATAACGTTACTATTATTCATAGGAGGCAAAACTTTGTTTTCATGAACTTTAAAGGGGGAGTTCTACAGTAAACTGAGTACAATTAAAACAACATTGCTATAACGTACGAACCAGTGGGGATTTACGAGTGCGCGCTTTAATATCTCTTGGATTGCTATAAAACAACTGTGATCGCGAAATATTGAATGCAATATGCCCCCGTATCCTCGCTGCAATATCCCGACAATTGAAAACTGCCTTTTTCAGGAAATTGATTTTGAAGAAAAATCATTCATAAGATGTAATTTCTCTTTTAATATTCTTTTGGTGTCTTCGGTTTAAAATATGGATCTCGGTGGCAGTGGAATTTAATATTATTCAGTGCACTTTTTTAATTTCTATTCGATTTTCGAAAACGTAGTCATATAATATCCTTTATTTTAAACGCTCGGTATTTTAATAGAAATTAAATTATTTATTCTAAATTTGGATAAGTCAAAATTCACTTATTACACGTCAGTATTCACTTGTTTAAAAAGTAAAAACTATTTCACTTATTCAATAAGTGTACAATTTTCCTTTTTCAATGAGTACAGAATTTTACTGTCATCGGGGTGAGGAACTATACCTTAATATACTTTTTCATAGCTAAAGAAATTTAGAAATATAAGTAAGAATTTAATATTCTAAAGCACTTTTCAATATAAGAATTTCCGTCTTTAAATTTATCAATAACATAATCGGGCATTCTTCATTTACATATTCGACGCTTATGATGATGAATTGACGTTGCAATTATTTTTTGTTAATATTACTATGTGTAGAGATTAACAGCCATTTTAATAACCAAAATGGTTGCTCTAACGATTTTTTATTGCTACGCGAAGCAAGGTAATATATCGTAAATGGACGCACGTTCTTTCAACAAATAATTTATTTCGCTTTACAGAACCACGAGGAGTTAGAAATGTAACTAAGTTATCCCCAAATTGCTATATTGATTATAAAACTGTCTTGCAGAATAAAAGTTTGTTATATCATATCAAACTTTTTGTTTGTGCTTACAAACTTTATAGCTAATCTCATTTAATAAACTATGATTCGCTGTCTCGATCATACTATTTTGTATACCACTCTAACCTCAAAATCATAACTTTAATATGATTATTCGGCTGTCGTGGTATAAAATACGGTTCGAAACTGGTGCGTAAGAAGATTTTTAGCTCATGCGACTTTTCTCACTCGCTTCGCTCGTGCGAAAAACATCGCATGAGCTAAATAATCACCATCCGCACCCGTATCGAAATGTACTATTTTTACCGTCCATAATAACGATAATAATGTTTATTGTTTCTCCGCGCGCAATCGATTAAAACCCGTTTGGAGCTTGTAAGATATCGGACTTTGTCCGTCATGAATGAATTTAAAGAGAATTTAATTTTAATGTTCCCGAGTAATTGACTAACAAAAAAGAGACTTTAATATATGATTCTCAAAATATAAATATGATTAAACTTTAAATTGTTTTCAATTATGAGTAAAGAATAATTTTTTGTTTAAACGACGGTTTAATGCTTTAGGGATAGGTTATGACATATTGGGATTAACCCTTTCAGTCACGTAATTCATTCACAAAAATATGATTTTTTGTCATAAATTTATTTATAACAATTATAAACAATTATAAATCCGAAAAGTATTCATATATTCCTCAAGCTTAAGTATTAATTTAACA
>UXGD01007927.1:0-10232 GCA_900474315.1 Torymus auratus | reverse complement strand
ATTATAAAGAAATATTGTTTACGATAAAGAAATATCGTTAATTATTAAGAAATACAACTTTGGTACAAATAACATTAGAATTTTATCATTAGAAAAGCATACTTTTAATGTATATAGTTTCTCGTCGATTTGTAAAATGCGTTTCAAGGAAAACAGTCATCTTAACCATATACAAAAACTATTCATGCGCCCTGAAATCACTACTTGCTCTGGGATCGGCGCGACAGCTCGTTCTTTCCTTATATCCTCGAATACATCAGACGCAAGCTGGAACTCCGTAAGTGCCTGGCGAAAGAGAGAAATTGCGTCGACTGCAGCAGCAGCAGCTCCCTCGGTGTCGTCGTCGGGCGTACAATACGCGTCGCCTAAGTGCAGCACGCACTCAAGGCGCGCGCGTGCGAGCGTTCGTTTGTTCGTCTCTGTACTATAAGCGCGCGGTGCAGGAAAATGTGCCGTGCAGGGTGGGAATTATTCGCGCGTGCGGGTGGAGACGCAGACGCACGCGCGATTTGTTAGAGCAAGTGCTGCGAAGTATATAAAGGTGAACAGGAGAGCGGGACGCGATCGATGCGCCGTTTTAAATGTGTCGGTGTGGAATGATTGTGCGAGGTTTGTCTCTGCTACCTTTGTTTTCATATATATATATATATATAAGGTTTTGAATATTATTGTATCCACGTATAAGCTTAAATTAAATGAACAAAGTAAAAAGTACAAAAAAAAATAGCTTTTTGTTTTATGCTATACTGTGCATAGTATAAAACAATGAACTACTAGATGAGAAAATGGTATAAGTGATGGCGAAGGTTTAATATTAAATAAATCGAATTTCAATTCGCATTATCAAGTTCAAAGCCATGAAAAAAAAAATTCTGTTTAAAGTAGACCGCGCTCTCGCATATATACAGCACATTTTCAGCTGTGTCAAGCGTCGGAAAGACGCGGTTGCGTCAGAACGCCGCTCGTTCGGCCGCAGGGGATTAATAAAGTTTTTGGTCATATAGGTACGCGCGACGAAAAAACTTAACTGCAGAAAGAGAGATGGAGAGAAATAACGGCAAGATTGCGCGACAGCGAACAACCGCAGCTAAGTCTTTATAAGCCCGCGCTGCGCGGAAGTAAAAACTTTAGTTGTCATAACCGGCCAATTTGGCGCTCGTAGCATACCACTGCGCACTGCTGTGTACAGTCAAAATATATATATAGTTTTATAGCAGCTGGAAACGATGCCTTCGTATATAGGTATACGGGATGCGAGTATGCCGGAAAGTGGCTTTACGAACGGACCGTTAAATATAATTCTTAACGACTGCGTACACGATCGATAAATTCTTAAACGATCCCTCCTCTCCCTATCTACCTTTATCACCGTAAATATTATATATATATATGCAAACATCGTTACACTTCGCGTTTTACAAAAAAAAAACACTGTAGTGCTCACGCTCCCCTATATATGTGTGCAGGCAAAGGACGCCGGGGGAGTGTGTACATATATACATCAGTATACTGTTAAAGCGAGAGACGACCTCGTAGCACCCGGGAATTTTTCCGCGTATTACACTTTTCCTTCGCCTTCCCCCTGAACTTCGCCGCTCGTGCAGCTGCTGCAGCTCGTTAATGCTCATGCACGCATGATAATACGTTCTCGAGGGACTGTGCGTACATAACCAGACCTTTTCGTTGCGAAAAAAAAATTCGTCTCGCGAATTCGGATAGCCGTGTGTATAGGTAAGAGAGGGAGAGAGGAAGGGTCTGACCTTGCCGTCTTTTTACGAGTTGTATATACAACACACTGCGGCGCGAAGGGGGCGCGAAAGGTCGAAGTTTATAGGCGCCACGACGTCTATGTGGGAAAAAAAAAATAGACGGGGGGATGATTTATCGCGTTGTCAGAGGGTTGCGTGCGGAAATTGAGGGATGGGGCCGGGGGTGTGTCTACCTGGTTTTTTAATACGCGACTCTCTCGTCTTTGATTGCAACGAATCATTTTGTTGTTGTTTATTATAGCGGCTGCGGGTTCGCTGCTTATTGACCTATATATAGGCAGGTATAGCGTAGAAGGCTTTGTTGTTATTTAGGTACCGGACGGGTATTGTTTTGCGATGGAACGCAAGCAATGTTTCGCAATTATTATATAAAATGGAAATATTTTGTATCTTTTAATAGAGAGCGGAAATGTTTTTGAAAATTTCCGAGAAAATTTTTACGGAATACTCTTTAGGCAACATGATAAATTGTACAAAAATTCTCGTAAAATTACATTTAAAAAAAATAATAATAATAATAATAATAATAATACAAAATTCCCCGTTGTAATTGAACGCGAAATTCCATTCCTTCCGTACACGGAATTCACACACAACTATCTGAACATCACTACTATACTAGTATACACAACGACGTTATCACGCCGCGTCCCTAATAAGGCAAATTTCACCCTTACTTGTACTTTGCAAAAATTCTTACCCATCATCCGGCGCAACGAAGACGTCTTCCTTTCGCGCGCGCGCGCGAGAAGCTTCGGGCGTGGCAGCGCCGCGAAGAGCGAGAGAAAGACATGTCCCTCTCTCTCGTTTGCTTCGTTAAAGGGGATGTACTCACGCCATTGAGTTCGGTCTGCGATCGAGTTATACCGTGACTCTGTGTCTATATGTGAGCGTTCGACTTTTTGTTTTAAGTTGTGCTATTGACTGGGTGGTTGAGTTATGAGCTCGGACGTAGCCATTTTGACGTCCATATAAGAAAATGCTATATAGATAAAAAAAAAAATTCTTTTATTTATTTGTTACGCAAATCGAGCTTTTACCATCATGCTTATATTATACAATCCCAACTATTTTCCAAGAGCACCGCGCGACGCATACAAAAACTCCTCGCGAGCGTATCTCACGTAATACCCAACATCGACGTATGCACATATAACGACATACCCTTTTCTCGGAGAATTTCACTTAGATGCTCTCTCTCTCTCTCTTTCTCTTTCTCGCTGCACTCGCGCGCGACAAGAAACACGCTTAAAACGCGCAGTGTAAAATGTCCGCATATATATATGCACTTGTGCGCGGGCGCTTGTGTCAGCGTCTCGGCGCAAAGCCGACGATCGATCAAGAGGCCGAATTCCACAGCTAGCGGCGGCGGCTGGAATTCCGCCAAAAATTTTCGCGCGGACGAGTCACGACGCCCGACGTGAAAAATAAAGCGAGCGACAAAGGGGCAAAATTTACGCTCCATTGTGCTGTCGCGGGCGCTCGCGTAATTTTGATATTTTTCGCGGCAAAGAGGGAACGAGATGAAAGGGGTGAGGGGTAGGAGGAGTGGGGATTCGGAAGTCAGAGTTCGGCCGATTGCGTCATTCAGGCGTGGCAAATCGGATTTGCGAGATACGCGTCGCGGGGGAAGAAGGAGAACGTGTAGCGAGTAATAGTATATAGTGAGTTTGTTTTCGAGCTGCCGTTGATGTTTACCGGCGCCCGAGCTACGTGTGTGTAAAAATAAAGGGGATATGCGGTATTATGGAGACTGTCGACTCGTTCGGCAAATTCTCGCGATAAAGATGTTACCATCCGGAAATAGAAAACGAGGACGCGTATAGGCTCGATTATTCATTCGTTGTGATGTGTATATATACACGTGAAGTATAGATGACTCGTGTGTGTGTCTACTTTCGGACGGTTGCTTTATTTAGACGGGGGAGAGAGAGTGTGTGTACAGTTTTGCGCGGGTGCTGAATATTTTCCGAACTCCGGCTAAAATCTCTCTCCTCTCCTCAGCCAAATCTCGTTCTCTCTTTGAAAGGATGACCCGGGCTGAATTATGCAGTCGCGCGTCGCGAGGGGCCATCCCACGGCGACGTGTGAGGGAGAGAGACTTTTCGTGAAAGACGTAATCTGAGCATGTGTGTACGGTCAGAGTATGTGTATTGAAAAATGAATGAGCTGCGCGACGTATAAATAACGGTGTGAGCCAAGGTTGGGATTGAAGTTGTGATGAGAGTTTTTGGAGTCTTTAGGGAAAAAGATAAAATCAGGTGTTGGTGGGTAGTTTGTGAGAATTGTTGTAGCCTTATAAGTACCGTTTCGATTTTGTTTTGCCTGTGTGTTGTTGATTATTTACTTGCAACGTTGAAATTTCCTGTGTTTTTAAAAAGTCGATGAAAATATATAAGGCCATAAAAGCATGGACCCCTATGAGATAGCGAAACAAAGTTTGCAAAGTAATTTTTCAAACTTTATTTTAACACCACAGGATATACGTTAAATCTCTTTTGTAATTAAAACTTAACAATAACAGGCCAGTATATAGTGACGGTAACAATGCAAACTTTGGATTTACAATGTGTAAGCCGTAATTTGCATAATTTTTCGGGTAACTATATATGCAAAACGCGGAATTTTTTATCTATATACATCTATACACCGTCGCAATCAATATTGATGGTGGCTCTATTTTTTCTATTACATACGCATAATTGGGACCATAGTTAAAAAAAAGAAACTACTGATTTAGCTGCAAAATTTCGCCACCAAGCGAGCATAAAAATAAGTGTTGCCACACGACCGAGCTTTTCTTTTTTATGTACGG
This sequence comes from Torymus auratus, assembly GCA_900474315.1. Classification (NCBI taxonomy): domain Eukaryota; kingdom Metazoa; phylum Arthropoda; class Insecta; order Hymenoptera; family Torymidae; genus Torymus; species Torymus auratus. The sequence goes on along the minus strand of UXGD01007927.1, from coordinate 5,648 downwards.
CGTCGGTCGCTGCCAATGACTAAAAGTATAATATTTGTTGAGCCGTAAAAAATTTTATGCCAGAATCGGGCCAATTCAGCGTCGATGTATTATACAATTATATATACACGCCCGTGGATATATAAACATGGCATATATAGGCGCGTATTATGGAAACGATCGATAACGACCTTCCGGTTAACCAAAATTACATTTTCATACGGCGCAGCTATGTTCTATATAAATATACATTCCTGGCGCGTGCTTGCATAGCTTTCGTTTAATAAAAATCAGCCGCTGTTCGCGCGGAATGGAACACATTCCTCATTACATTATTGAAGTTTCCAAGCTCATGCGGAATCCTGAAATGAAACTCGACAATTTCAAACTCCTATATATTTTTCGGAATTCGAGAAAAATATACAAGTTTTATTTTCCAATATATTTAAGGAAATTTCCATTTTTCCCTTCGTAGCAGACACCGTCCAGCGCTAAGAAATTTTTGAAACCTCGAGGAAAAGCCGATCCACGCGTATCGTCAAAGACAGTTCGCAGAGAGGAGAAAAAGGGAAAGACGGAGAAAGAGAGAGAGAGAGAGAAACAGCGGCAGTTGGCCAGGCGCCCATTTCCCCGCGCAAGAGAGTGGCGCATCGCGCGTCCACTCGTCGCCGCCGGCACGTCCATTTCGCTCTCTCTCTTCCTCTCGCGTGTACAGTTGTCGCGCATTTGGTCGTTAAATGCCTTTTGGCCTCGATACTCTCTCTCTCGCAGCATAGTGTCTTTCTATCTTTCTTTCGCTCTTCTCTCTCTTTATCTCTCTCTCTCTCTCACTCGCTTTCGGGAATTTGGTCTGAGTCAGGGATTGAATTTTGGTCGAATAAGACGTTGTTCCACTGATTTATGGGTACGAGAGGGGGCAGAAGGAGGAGGGTAATAATAGGATTCAGGGGATAACGAAGTTCTACGCGTGTGTGTGTGTGTGTGTGACTGCGGGTATTATAAGTTTGGGTTACGTAAAGAAGGTTATTGTTGCAATAGTTCTGTATTATCTTATGGTTAATGACGCGACAATGGTCGTGTCCGCAGTAATAGGAGGAAGCGGGCGACTGCGGCCACTGCCGCTTTTGAATGGCCATTGTTTACCTGTCTGCCCGGGTTTAACGAAGCAGAGGATAATTTGCAAAATTCTAAAATAATAAAAATAACAAATTTAAAAAAATCAATAAATTATCGTTAATAGTTACATGTGCAATTCAACTGTCGTATACTTTAAAAATCTTCATTATTAACCGTGATAATTCCTTAAACATTTATACCATACGACTGATCGTTGCTCCGAATTATTATATGGGTCTGAAGTGTGCATCGAAAATAATGTATTACATTTAATTAAACTTATTGAAGAATGAACATTTCATTTAAACCTTTGTTATGAGTTATACATTATTCTATAAAACACTAAAGCTATACCCACAAATAACCCTAAAGCCAAATCATTTTTTTTTCTTCATTTCGTTGCGCTCCAACGTTGCAAACTTCAGACCCCCTTGAATTACAGCTACATTATTATACCCTCATTCCTCCAAATACTTGATTTTAAAACCCTCACATCAATCCCTCCCACCCGAAAATTCATGTCTCCCCCCAGCCTGCAACATTACCTATCCTCCAAAACAATACCTTCCACCTCCCCACACAGTTGTTGCACACACATATAGCACGATATCGCTAGAGTAAGAGACCTTGTCCGCTGGGACCGCTCGCGAGCGCGCTCACACGTCTTTGTCCGGCGCTGCAGTCGCATATATCTCGCGCGGGCATCGCTCCATACCTACTATGCGCCGGGCCCACAAGCTATTGACCGAGCAAACGAGAGAACGCAGAGGTGTATTACTATTATATACCTATATATATTCTTGTGTATGCAGTTCCGCCGGTTCTAACCGGTCGCTCTCGGTGCGTGCGGAGACGACTCAGCGCAGAGCAGCGCCCGAGAGTCGAGTGGTATATATAGGGAGTGTCGCGTGTGAGACTGGAGGAGAGAAAGAGAGGGAGACCTAATTTGCGCGGGTATAGAGTTATTTGAACGGTGCTAAGTTTTTTGCCTGAGTGCAGGTTGGTATAGGATCAGTATATGGTTTGGATGAAAGCTGTGGGAGGAGTTTATTGATATCTACCGAATGCGTATTTATGATTGTTCTGATTGGATATATTTCTTATTATAGGATATCGTTGTATATAGTTAACTTTTGACGTATTATGATCTCTCTTTAATTAGATGAAAGCTAATTAGGTATAATCTACTTTTAGATGAGGTTATTATAGGTATATGGCTATTAAGAAAATTTAGGTTTTTTTTTTCTTTTTTTTTCTAAACAAAATTGGCTTTTACATTTTTATAAATTTGTAAAGCTCTTATTTTTTACAACCACGTGTTACGCTGCGACTGAAAATAAATTCTCGCAAATGTAAAGTTTCTACGATTTATAACTATACATACATATATATAACTTTGGTAAAAAGTATCCTTGTGTTTGAAGTTTTTAACGCTAGTAAATCTAAACTTTGGATGCGACGGTAATTGTCTACATGTTGGAGAGATCAATAGTATATATATACACACAGCGTTTTCAGAACCCGTAGGAATTTTCTTAGAACCAGACACATTCTCTTCATCTTGCCCAACACCACTCGCAACACTCGACCACTAAAAAAGAAAAAAAAATCGAATATCCCAACAGATCGGAACAAACCTGCAGCACGCACTACACCTCGGTTTCTCGCGTCCAATCAATCATCATTCCATTCTAAAGTATTAAAATCCACACCCACATGTCTCGATACACCCGAATAATCAACCGACACATTTCCGGGCCGCGTGTCTAGTCGTCACTTCCGTATCAATAAATCACACGGCCAATAGACTCGATCCAGACGCGCTGTTGCTAGGTGGAATAAATAACGCGTTCGCGCGAGACCTGAGAGCAGGCGGATGAGGAGGGGGGTCGAGAAAACGGGAGATTCAATTTCGACGGATCGAAGGAAGAAGAAGAAGAAAAAGAAGCCGCGGCGGACGCGTCATTCTCGCGTGATTTCTCGTCGCCGCCGCCGGAAGCGAGAGGTAGAGTAGTAGAGGTGTATATAGAAAGAGAGAGAGAGAGAGAGAGAGGGATATATGCTACTCACGTCGCTGGTCGTGCGAGGATGCGCGTATATAGATAGCGCGCGATGTATGTAGACCTTGCGTTTTGCATCTCGATTCTCGCGTATTACCGTTGCTATACTGCGGGTCTTACTCCGTCGTATATATACGGTTCTGATGGTTATATAGGTTATTTTGAACATTTTTTCTTTAGCACCGAGATAGGCTCTTTGAAAATTTCAATGTGTCAACCGTACGTGCGCAGTTTATGGAAAGATGAGCGTCGTAATAAAATGCGCACTGAAATTCCCATTACCACTAAAAGGTTAATAAAAATCTTAAAACAAAGTGTAACTTGATCAAAAATCCATTACCGCATCCATTAAAAAAAAAGCCCATCTAACGCAAAATTTGAAAAATAAACAAAAACGTATTATATCTCTCACGCCCGCGAGTAATGGAAAAAATAAAACTTGTTTCACACTGAATCACACGCACACCGCATCTCGAAATGAAACAAAACGCTTATATTACTCTCCCCCTCTCCAGCTGCATCACGCTCGGCCATTAAACCTCTCGAGAATTAAGAGCCCTCGCGTACATACTCACACGTCTATATACGCCCCACCTACTTATTCGCGCTCGGCTGCTCTCGAAAAAAGTGCATAAATTTGAATTCCATCCATCGCCAGGGCGAAATTACATCACGCCCAACCGCGGTAGTCACCTGCTGCGCTCTCTCTCTCGCCTGGCGAAATTACCCGCTCTAGTTCCGAGCGTTTGCTGATAGATAGGAGATGGAGGGGAAGTTTGAGGAGGGCGAATTCTTCGCTGGGATATTTGAATAACTGAGATGGTGATGGAAATTCGACTGTAATGCGGTAGCTGATGGAGTTTCGGGGTTAAATTGGCGCCGACGAAGACGTGCTATAGGTATAGTGGCTGATAAATATATATAATATATAACTTTAATGTTATAAATAGGAAATGTTCAGAAAAATTGGGGTTTACCACGATGAAGATGACTGCGAATGATTGTCATCCATGCGCGTTATGGGGTAAATTGGCTTGTCACTACTTTACGTCCAATATTTCATTACCGCTGTATGTCTCGTGTAACCTACTTGTGTATATAACGCGGGTTCGTTCGCGCGATATCCGAATGGTTATCACGTATCGTCGTGAAAGTCATATAGGCGGACATTTATTCGAGCGTAATTGTTATTTACGACTGAATGTTTAAACTATTAATTTTCACGATCATGCATTAACTAACTCCTCTATATAATATACGCGCAACTTCGTACTCGTACACTTTTACGCTTATAGAAACTTCGCGCACACGTATATAGAATTAATTTTTAACGCTTATCTATCTTGAAGAATACAAAATCAGACACGAGAGAAAAAAAAAACTTTCTTTCGCACTCACTTTTGCTATTAACAGCGTCTCCATTCTCCCTCTTTCTCTAACTGTATAATGTCAAAGACATTGTCGTCACTGTAAAATATCTTGACTATATTGGACCTATGTCCTTATAGTTAAATCAACAATCAATCAATCTATCTCTGTCTCTCTGCAAAAGTCGTATTTCTTTCGCAACGTATGGATACTATCCGTTCACACACCTTTCCCCTTCCTCTTTCTCACACACATGCAATTCACATGCGGAGGTAGTAGACGACGACTTCTTTGTCACTGGCGGTCGCATCAAACACTCACCCACACACGTTCACACATACACACCCACACATAGCCGAGCGACTCTAATACGTAACGACCGTTCAGCGTCGTCGGCGGCGGCGGTGGTGGTGGTGGTAGCTGTACGGCCATGCACGCCGATGTCTATTATAGTTTCTTGACACATGATCGAAAATTCAACGAACCGCTCTATTATGAACTTGACGCGAGGCATGAGGCAGGCAAGCGCGCGGAGAGAGAGAGAGAGACAACGCGAGAGCGTCGGCTTGGCTACGACTATAATACTCCCGCGGTATTTTCGCGCCCGTGGCGCAGAGGGAGAGAGTGTTTATTAATAAATCGCGTTTGATTCACGCGGCGGTGCTTAATTAGAGTTCGCCGTGGTATATAGATACATGCGATAGAGACGGTCGATTTAGCGCGGGAGAGAGACAAATAACGGCGCTGTTGTTGTTGATGCGCTATGATTTCAGATGTTTTTCGATGTATCGTAATGTATGCAGTGGCGTTTGACATTTGTTAATGAAATGAAATCCGCCAAACCGTCACACTTTTTGGGTTAAAAAACTGGCATTAACTTTTTTTGGAGCACACTTTCTTTATACCTTGTGTTATACGAGAAAAGAGTTGAACAAGCGAAAACGGAGAGTTGTGACACCGTTTTAGGAAAAAATCCATTTTTCTTAGGGGAATTTGACATGCACAAAAAAGCGATTAAAGTAGAAGAAAAGAGCTCTAATTTGAAATAAGAATCGGAAAAATTGGTGAATTTGATGCAGTTACACGCATTTGACCAAAAATGTGCGATTTTTCTCGAATCCACGT
>UXGD01007926.1:0-10233 GCA_900474315.1 Torymus auratus | reverse complement strand
GCAAACTAATATTCCGATCTTTTTGCTCTAATGCATTCTGCACTCATGTGCTCCCTCCCAAACCGACTGGCCGCACGTCGGTTTCATTGTTACTAATGGGTGGGGGCGATAGCACACACAGTTTCAGTCTGCACGAGCTGATCGTACATAACCTATTTTCTTTCTTTAAAAAACATTCTCTGAATCATTGTTTTCAAACTGTATGTATATACTTGTATATTCATATATGCATACACTCTGACGTTTGAGAAAAAAAAAACGTGTTCATAAGTGCCAGCGACTAGCATCTCGCAATTCCCGGCGTATAAACTCGTCATATACCACATCACGCACAGCGCTTTGTGGCTCCCAAACTCACGGCGTCCCGTTCGTCTAGAAGCGAGTTATTTGTTTACGCCGAAACACGCACACTGATCACCGCGGCATATTTGTAGCACGCGCGTGTTTGCTCTCTATTTCTCCGAACGCGCGCGCGCGATTCTTGTTTTTGTTCTCTCTCTCTCTCCCACTCTCACTCTCTCTCTTACTCTCAGTCTCTCTCTCGCGCTCTCTCTCTCTCTCTCTCTCTCTCTGAAACATGGCCGCCGCTCCCGCCTCAGTGCTATCAGTGTACGTTACTACGCACTGTAAGCTCGACGCGCTCCCTTATCTCTACCTCTGTTCCGCGCGCTACCATGGGAGAATTCATGTTGGCACCGGCCGTTTCTCGGAATTTTCCGAATCTAAATTTTACACGCGCTTTCGCGATTTTTGTGCCTTGTTCATTATATAACGAAATGCACGCACTCCACGGTCTCTGAAAATTTTATATTCGTGAGCAGTCTCTAAATATACACATCTCGCATCGCAAACACTTCCGTGAACGGTACGTGACTTCACTCGCGAATTTTATTCACACGCGGAACGGCATTTTCTCTGACGCACAAAAGAAACTCTTACTTACTCTGACTCTCGTGAACCTCTCGCTCTGCTCCTCTGACCTTCAAGCATCACGGAAAAACAAACGTGCGCTCAAAATACCTTCAGTGGAAGCGTGGCGTGGGACGATAACCTGTTTGATTGGAGGCAATCTTGGAGGGTGGCTCGCACAATAAAAACTCGGAAATACCAAAGATACTACATTTATTAATTAATCACTCCGAAAAAAGCTCTCTCTCTCTGAAATACAAAACGTCGCGGAGCATAATGCAATAGACACACAATAAACGTTGCGCACTCCGTGCTTAGAAACGTCTCGAGAGAATGACAGGAGCGTGTGTCGAGTAGCGGCTCCGCGGCGCTCTCGCGCATGATGTTAGTTGTACGCCCAAGAGGTGGCGCCTCGCTCTCGTGTACTATGGACTGGCGGTATGAAGCCGTATATCGCCAAGAATTTTAGCTAAACTTGTAAGAAAGATCCCGTCAAGCATGTTGGCTTTTCCGACATTTCAAATTTAGCGGCTACTTCAGGTGGAAATCGAATAGAGGAATATAATTTGATAATAATTAATGTAATTTACAACAAGGAGACAATAGTTTTTCCCGCAAATGTAAGACAAACGATTGCGTCACATTTTTCGTAAAGATTTGGCCAAGCCCGTATTGCGTATTTGATCCAATAATGGGTCTAATTTTCAGGCTTTCTCAAGTAGAAGTAGAAAAGAGTTATTTTATTTAATTATAGTTATCACAATTTACAATAATTTATTTATTAGACAGTAATTTTAGCTAAAATTGTAAGAAAAACGTCCGCGTCACATTTTTCGTAAGGATCGCGTAAAGCATATTGGCATTTTCGACGATTTCAATTTGTCGGCTATCTCAGGTGAAAATCGAATAGAGGAATTCAATTTGATAATAAGTAACGTAATTCAGAACAATGAGGCAATAGTTTTGTCTGCAATTGGAAGAAAAGCGGCATCGCCATATTTTTCGTAAAGACCCCCAATCCCGTATTACGTATTTGTTGCACAAATGGGTCTTATTGCTTTCTCAAAGAAAAAGCTTGGTAACCGTGAAATTTTTCGACCCCCAGATTTCGATGATTTTCAAAATTTCTGATCTCCCTGAGTCGAAATATGCGTTTTCTAAAAAATGTCTGTGTGTATGTATGTGTGTGTGTGTTTTTTTTTGTCGGGAGAGGAGGGGAAATCTTCGAAAGACGTTGTGCCGGATTCCCCTCAGCATGGAATAGCCGAGGAACCTACCAACTAAAACCCCTCCTCCTCTTTCACCTGCGATTATTTTATACTACCGCTAGGTATTACTTCACGGGGGATGCGTTAGCTGGTTAGCTCTTCCTTCTTGATGCCCTTCCCTACGTCCTCCAATTGCTGTTAATTGTTTGGGGGTTCGGGATAGGTTGCTTTCTTCTTTTCTTTTGTATTATCGTCTTCTTCTTACCGCATCAAATCGTCTGCTTCTTTCACCATCGTCCGGCCGTCTTCTTCTTTCGGCATCGTCCGGTCATCCTCTGGACAGACTCGACCTCGACACCTACGTTTCTAGCTGCCTTTCGTTCATATAATATCACGGTTTTAATATATTTTAACGTTTATAGTGTTTTAGTGTTAGTTTTAACCACTTTTCATAATAATTCTTTTCAATATCTAAGAATCAAGTTCGATAAAATTGGATTCATATTTTACGCGATACACGTTACCATACGTCGGTAATACATGCAGTCGCGCTACAGTTACTTTTTACTTAATGGTCTTGGGTAGGCCGCGTCCACAACATCCGCGCCAGCGCACGGCGCGCGCACTTTCCATGTGTAAGATATACCTATATACCTATAGGTATACCTCATGGCGCGGAGGTTGTGAACGCGGCCGACTACTGAGATGGCGTTAAGCCACCACGCATGCGCGACAGTTAAATATTTTTTATAACCTTACCTACAAACAAAAAGCTTTAAATATTCTGTTATGCGTTCGCTGAGCTATCTTTCGTAATCAAAGTAAAGTTTAACGTTAATGCTTTAGCTATATGAATAGTTTTGGTAGGTTATCTTATTATATTCAAAATAACGTTTTTTATTAATATATTATTAATATTATGTTTAATTTAATAAACAGATGCACACTTAGAATTACCTGGAAAAGTTATACCTATAAGTGTAAGCTATGATGTAAATTAAATCGTAAGCTTCCTCCAATCATTTTAGTAGTTTCATTATAATAAAGTACGTAAAAATATATGTAATTATAGATTTTTCTATAAAAAATTCTAAACTTTAATGATTCTTTTTTGTATTTTTATGAACGAAGAATACTACATAAGTAATATTAAAAGAAAAGGAACTTATTATCACTAACAGTATAAAGTTTTGATATCTTCATTTGCACATATTTACCTGCATAGTCGTCGTTACTTCAGCTAACTATTGTAAAAATATCCACACTCATAAATATAATATACTATTAAGTAAATAGAATAGAATAGACAAAGATAATGAGTTACATGTGCACGCACGAAGAGAATAGGTTAAAGGTTTGTGCAACTTGTGGGAAGAAAATAGTATTTGCGAAAGAAAAACCAAAGCGTTTTAAAGTATCTGAGAAGCACGAATCTCATATAAGAAAATTTGTAGATGCGGATTTTGATAAATCGAATTCAAAGTATCCTCTAAGCATTTGCACTACATGTCGTTTAACGCTTAGTGAACATGAAAAGAATAATTTTTCACGGCCATTACAAAACATGCCAAATTATAACGATATACAGTTACTAAAAGTTACAAGAAATTGCCGTGATTCGTGTAATTGTTACATTTGTCTAACAGGGAGATTAACTACTCATTCAAACGTTTTAAAAGGCAAGGGTCATGTAAGGCAACTTAATATTGTAATTGATGAGTCTAATGGGCTTTTAGCGATGTCGAGTGCCAAATCAATTGATAAACCCAATAATATTATTATTGAGAATACGCAGAACTCTGTTAAGTTGTATAAATTTTGTTTTTGTCAAATAAGTAAAGGTATAAATCATGAATGTAATAATAGTTACGGAAAGACTGTAGAAAACGCGACCAAAGTAATTGAAATTTTGCCTGTAAAACAACAAGAACAAGTAATTACAAATTTATTGAAAAGAAAACTCACTGAGCAGAATGATAGTTCAACGGTTTCTTTAAGTACGCTCGGTGCTAAAACAACAGTTGCTGTCAACCCTAAGAAAACAAAACTTGTTAGTTTTACTGCAGAAAATTTAAATAATTTTCAAACGAATACTGGAGTTTCGACGAATCATATCAAAAAAATGACAAACTTCTTAAGAAGTTATGTCGGAAGACAGGCAGTACCTTCTAATTACTCTAAACATGCATCTGAAAAATAAAAATTATTAGATGATATTTATAATATCGGAGAGTTTATATTTGATACTGATTCTGATGCAGGCAAAGAAAAACGATCTGTTATATGGGTAAATGCTGAGACTCTATTTGATTCTGTAGTGGAAGAGAGAAAATTAATTGGCGATGTGAATATAAAAATTATGGCTGATGGGGGACAAGGTTTTTTAAATATTTGTATGTCAGTATTTTCAAAAACTGATACATTAGATCTATACGAGAATGGAAGCATAGCGCATCAGTCGAAAAAAAATTTATATTCTGAAGGAGGTACTACTGGAAAAAAACATAAGCTAACTAGCGTAAAGCGCCTAATGATTGTATGCATCGTCCCATCGGTTAAGGAAACTTATTATAATGTTAAATTATTATTTGATCTGATAAAACTTAACGATATCTCATTCAAATTCGTATCTGATTTGAAATTACTGCTTATAATTAACGGACAACAAACTGCGACATCGTCATATCCTTGTCCATATTGCGTTGTTCCTTTGAATACATCAAGAAAGTTTCACCATACTGATAATAAAACTCTTGACGATGAAAATAAGCCTACTTTAAAAACTTAGGAATTTACGTACGGATTATGAAAAGTATTGTTCATTGGGAAGCAATAAAAAATTTGCAAAACAATGCAATAGTGTGGTAAATTACCCACTTTTCGAAGAAAATGATGAAATATTAACCATAGAAAAATGTATAATTCCAGAGCTGCATATATTACAAGGATTTGTTAATCATTTGTTTTGGAATGGATTGATATCGCTTATTGGTCATGATAAGGCTTTATTATGGCCATAAAACCTTAATCTTGTATCTAAAAATTATCACGGTGATTGTTTTGAGGGTAATGCTTGCCTTTTATTTCAGCCTTCAAAGCCATGAATAAAATTGTAAATCCTTGTCTCACTGCGCGAAAAGTATATGATATAGATGCACTTCAAAGTTATACCAAAGAGTTGGAAACTGCATTTAGATACACAAATGTATCGGAAACATTAAAAATTCATATATTGTTGAATCACCTCCCCGATTGTCTAAAATTTTTAGAATATTTAGAATATTTAGAACAAGCAGGGGAGTCCGTTCATAGAGAATTTCTTAAATATTGGGAAAATTAACTCTATGAAATCTGATTTATACGCGATTAATTTGAAGAAAGCAGTTGTAGAATTCTCCTCAAGACATTTGTAGCAATGTATTCATATTGGAAAGATATCTATATTTGAAAGAAACTACTACTATTATACAAGTAACATGTATTATTCATTTAGTTTTTAATAAATATTATATATGTGGTTATATATTTAATTCATTATTAATTTTTTACTAACACTAAAACGCTATAACTTAAAATATATTAAAATCATAATATTATACGAACGGAAGCAGCTAAGATTTTGATTCAAACGGATTTTTAATCTACAATTACTAATAAACAAGCACCCGTTATCCGTTTTTTGCGTCATTTTAGGAGCACCCATTCGCCCTAGAAGCTCACCGTGAGGAGACGTACTATCAGACAAAGGTGTTGGTAAATTGGTGTTACCGAATTTTCAACAAGTGATCTCGTATTTCCAAATGAATTATTCTAATACGGTAGTCTAACCTAATACGCTGTGTATTTTTGTTACTCGTGTAGACTACGGAGGTTGTTGGTGTTGTTTGTGTATTAGAATGTAGGGTTGAACTCATTTAGTTTAATCTTTGATGAAACTGAGCAAGTTGTTCCTCTCGAGAGAGTCGCTCTGCCCGCAGTTCATCGATGGTCCGCTGACGCTCGATTACTTCATCGTCGCGTACCCATAGCTCTGCCGCGAGGTGTTTCTCCTCATTGATGTTCTAATCTCGCTTCAAGCTGTTGACGTCGTTGATGTTAAGCCTCACGATCAGTTTCCAACTTTTCGAGTCTTTGTCGGTAAATATCCATTTCAGTCTTAGCCTCGTTAAGGTCCAAGAGTGTTTCACGAAGAAGAGTAGATTGGGGTACATCAACCGTCGGTGAGATGTCAGCCACCGCCGATGAGTCAGTGGTCATCCCATGTGCATCAGTTACCGAGCGTGTGCCAGACGTCGAGTGCGAGTCAACAGGTGTACTTAAATCGACGAGAATCGGATCAGAAATAGTTGGGTTAAGTGTACCTGTTTGATGTTGACTTAAATTTTCAGTAGCAGTAATGCTATCGGTGTTAGTGGTATTGACCGCAACAGTTTCAGTAGTAGCAATCTCGACAGCAGCAGCAGCAGTAGCAACCTCGGCAGCAGCAGCAGCAGCTCTGGTCCTCTTCTGAAAGGGCACTTGTGGTGGTGTACGTCTCATTTTTGCTGACTTTTCGAATCCGTCCATTTCGTCAAAATCTTCAGACGAGACCCCAAAATGTTACATTCAAACACACATACAAGAATTAATAACAACTATTAATTATAAAAGAACAAAAGAATTTATTCAAAGTCGTAAACACCCACGATTAAACGTGCTATCAACAACAAGCTCTCGACTAACAAAATTCGAATCGGAAACAACATACTAGATGCTTAGCATCGCTTTCGTTCTTATGTTCGATAATCGTGGACTAACACATAGCAATATAGCTATAATCTGTAAAAATTTGAATCCATTCTTTTGGTAAGTTTTTGAGAAAAAAATTAAACAATGGAAAAAACAAGTTTTCTATGTCGTACGATTACGGGAGTAAAATTGACTTAATCGCTTCAAAATTCCTTGTAGAGGTAGATTTGAGATAGTTCTTGGTTGAGTTCGCTGGACAAAATGATTGGTCAGCAAATTTCAGAGATATTTGAGGTTAAAATATTTTGAACATTTTTTCGAATCGTAATTTCTCGAGAACGGCTCTATGTATCTGAATCGGATGGACAGCATTCGAAAGAGAATTAAAAGACCTATATTCTCCAAAAAAATTAATTTTCTAGCTATCACGGTTCAATTATTATTAACAAAAACGTTAACCTTGAAAAATGAAAAAAGTCAGTTTAGTATGTCCGTCTATTGCTGAAGTAAAATTTACTTAATCGCTTCATAATTTCTTGTAGAAGTAGATTTTAGATAGTTTTAGGCTGGGTTCTTTGGGAAAAACGATTGGACTATAAATTTCAGAGATATTTGTAGTTAAAATTTTTTTAACCTTTTTTCAAATGATAATTTCGCGAGAACGGCTCTATGTATCTGAATCAGATGGGTAGCATTCGAAAGAAAATTAAAATACCTATATTTCCTAAAAAAACATTTCTAGGTTTTATTGTTATTAACAAAAACATAAACATTAAAAATGTATTATATATGTTCTTTTAGGGTAAAAGAATTAGTTAATGAATTTCAGAGATTGTCAAATTAAAAATGATTTAGCCCTCTTTTCAAATCATTTTCAGGTACGACTTTATGTACAGTAGAAAATGGAATTGACGCAGCAGCGCGTTCGTGTTGTTTAATTGCTTTTATTTTTTATTGAGGTTAATTTGCAGCGTGCTTCACCGATACATGAAATTAGCTAGATACGCTGACCAATTACAGGCTGAGATATACGTTGAACAATAATTTTAACTGCACTTCGATATTAATGGAGTTATCTCTTTTATAAATGGAAAATGAAGTTCATAAAAAAATTTGTCTGTGGAATAGACAATACATTAAATTTCATCAAGAAACATTATCTATTATACAGAATATTGAAGTACAATGATTTGGAGATAATAGTAACGTAGGAAAGAGGTTTTTATAGATGGTACAAGTGTATTAGTTGTGCTTGAGGTAGGTAGGTTATTTTGTATTATTAATATCTTAACGTAGTACTTGTATGCTGAGACATTATCAATGGCAGCTAATAAATGATTTAAAGAATAAGAAATAATTTGTAATTTTTATAAATACTAATGGATTTGTAAATTATTGAAAAAACATGTAGAATGAATAAACGTATTTATATTTGAAAGATATAACATACATGTACGTAGGAGAGATAAATTCATCTGGAGGAAGCTAAGTGCCAATATATTGGCAGCGATTCTTCTCCTAACGAGCTCCGCAGAGTTCGATTTTGTGAACACGAAAGAGTGTGAAAAGTATAGGATATTCCCGTACTAATGTGCAATAGTATATTGTGTAACAGAGGCCCTTGGACCCTCGTGAACCACTCGTGCTCAATCATAAACCACGGTAGAAAAAGTCAATTGCTTCCTTGTTACACATAGTAATTTTTTTATGCAGGAATAGGACCTTTTTTGCATGAAAAGTGAATGGGAGATCGGGCATATCGAGTCGTCATATAGGGAGAGGCTAAGCTGCAGCGGGAGGAAAAGTAGCAGCGGGGGCCTCGCCAAACGCTAGAAATGTTCGATTTTTGATTCATTTTTCTACGCAGAAAAAGGGCCTTTTTTATGTATGTATTTTTCCTATCATCGTGTGCAAAGTTTTTTGCGTGAGCAAACTTCCACTTTTTCACACACTGACACGAGCGTGTGGAAGAGGGGTGGCTTACACGTGCAGGTGCATGTGCAGTCTCGAACTTTGCACAACTTGATAAGAAAAATAGTATACGATACTCATGCGCTGCGTAGGTGTACCCGCACTTGTTTTTATATCGCTCTCGCTTCATTTATACGACAAACTTCGCACGTGTGGGAATAACCTACTTTGCGCACTTGTATCGTGATGTACTAATATTATCCTATCCATATTGAAGTGCAAAATGAAGGGATATCATATTGCTGAGAAATTGCTGAAATATTGCTATTCGATATCTTCTTAAAATAGAGTGCGGAAACATTAATACATAATAAATGTCGTTTATTATTGACATAGCGTTATTGCGATATTGAGGTGCAAATTGTTAAAATATAATATTGTGCAAAGATTTTGAGAGAATTGTTAAATGATATATTAAAATGTATTATGTCTGTAATGCTGCCAAAATTTTGTCAATTTTTATCTTATGTCAATACATTGCAAAAATATTAAAGTCATATGGTTAATCTATATATTGGTCTGCAGTTTTGTCCAAATACTTTCGCAATACTGCGGTCTAATATTTTATATTAACATATTGCAGAGAGATCGATACAATATTGCGTCACTGGGATTTTTTTTTTTTTGTATAATGAATCAGTTTTGCTCCAATACTTTGTCTGTTGCGGAATATCGTATAAAGATTGCAATACTGTTGCAACGTTGTCGCAATCCATCAAGCTATGTGGGTTATAGCGAAATAGATCTTCAACCCTATTTCCTTAATACAGTACCTTTAACTATGTGATAGCACGAATATCCGGATTTTTTTTACCACGTAACTTGGTATGGACGAAAGCGGTAACAAGCCGCGCAGCTAATACGAAAATAAGAAAGAAGAGCCGTTGCAACATAGTGAGCACGAGGGCTTGCGCGCGTCCATCCGTTAAAGCTCGTTCTCTCAAACCCCAAGAAGGGTAACGTCACGTGCCCTAGCGCGGCCACAGTAGAGCAACATTGTACATGCATCTGTTGACGTCCCATACACGTATACAAGCCCCACTACGCAATCATGTACCCCCGCGCGTGTCTATGGCAGCCCCTAACTAATCCCTTTTCAGAAGAGTGACGGGCTACATACGCCGACACGCGATCGCAAACACGTTTCGACCACGTGGGAACCGTAGTTCAAATGCCTAGGCAGCCAGCTTGAAACATCAATGATCAAGCACACCATCGACGCACTGCCCTCCACTCTTTTGTTCTCCCTTATATAAATGTACATACGTCTATACTACCGTGCTCTTGATGGCCTATGGCATGATCGGCAAAGCAACGCACGCGAGATGCGGTGAAGCCTGTACAAACACACAGTTGCCACTATACTCTCTCTCTCTCTCTCTCTCTCTCTCTCTCTCTCTCTCTCTCTCTCTCTCTC
>UXGD01007925.1:0-10233 GCA_900474315.1 Torymus auratus | reverse complement strand
ACGATAAAGAAATATCGTTAATTATTAAGAAATACAACTTTGGTACAAATACCATTATAATTTTATAATTAGAAAAGTATACTTTTAATATATAAGTGTTCTTTTCTCTGTGTACATAGATATATCGAGGATAACTGCATTTCAATGACAATGTCAATGATTCACGGTAGGTATTTCTCACACAATGTTATATGAGGAAAATGGAAAATCGAAAAAAATTCTTTTTACAACTTTAGATAAAAAAATTGAATTTTGGTCAATTTCTCTTATATATAAAATTGTTTATCGCAAACTGTGTTCTAATCTAATCTTCGTGAATTTATAGGTATGTTCAATATGCCAATTTATTGATGAGGAAAAAATTACTATTTTTGATTATAATTACTTGTATCAGACCGCTGCTTATAAGTTGATTTTCTTCATCCGTTAATAATTTTGCCTTGTTCAAGGCAGAAGCGTAAGCAATACTCGCCTGTGAAAACCAAAATGTATTATTGTTTAATAATCATTTAATTAATCCGCCGTCGAAATGAGGATTATTTGCAAGAAGCTAGAAATAATAGCGCATTATCATGCTGACCTGGATATCTTCCTCATACATCCGTTTGTCTATGTGGATGGACGCATTGATCTTGTTCAGAGTCGGGTCAATGCCTTTCATGAATCGACCACCCCACAGCTTCTCGCCTTTGCACTGCAACTACAGTATTTCAAATGAAAATTAAAATAGAATTTAAATATACTAAATATTTTTCTGTTTTTTTTCAGATTTTTCCATAATTTCCTTTCTATTTAAAATCATCATGATTCTCTGTTGGAATTTCATGCAATCCTTGTTAAAATGTAAATATATATAATATTTTGCATCCTATGTTTAGAAGAGAGTATCCAACGTTTTTCGATTTTAAAACTTTTCCAATAATTGAGATATAAACAGTTATTTGTCTGCCATATTTTTGATACAGAAATTATCTTACGTAATTGATCAAGTTATTGGAACAATTTACAGCTTGTATGTAAAAAGTTATAAATATTTCGTGAAAATGCTTATATTTTAAATAATTAACAAATGAATTACCTCAGACATACTAATGGAATAAATTCTTTCTGAATTCGCAAAAGATTGAGCACTACACCAGGAAAAATAAAAATTACTGGGTTAAATGTCATAATGGTAGCGCCGTCATTCGATAAGCTTATCACTCTTTCGATTGATTGGTTTTATTAGATAAACATATAAAATAAAATTCGTATAATACGTTATGAATATGTAAACTACATACCTTTTAAATAGCAAAATGAGTGTCCAAAATTCCAAGTTAAAGATAAAAACAAATAAACATGGGTTCATAGTAAAAAATTAATAAAAAAAAATTTGAATACATTATACAAACATGCAACTTAATAAATTAAAGTTAATATAATAAAAAAATTAATGTCAGTTTCATATAAGTAACATTATAATGTCAGTTTTATATAAGTGCATATACTAATAGCAAATGATTATTAAATATTATATATTTAATAATTGATTGATTATTAAATATTACATTAATCTCGTAACTTCTTTCTTATTGAACACGTTAAATCTTAATATTTATGGGTACTTAATAAAAAATAGTGGTATTATAATTCGATTTAAATTAGTCAAAATTCAAAATGTTAACGTTACATCTTTTGCAAAATTGAAGCTAGATTTAAATAATTCATTATATTTGTAAACTTATATAAACACTTATTTTATAATGTTATGCTGCAAATTTCAATTTGGATTATACTTTCTGTATCAGGTTACATCTGTTGATTTCATATTTAATTGTTTAAAAATGTGTTAGTGCGTTTACTTTTCTGTACTTTCATTAAAAATGTGTTTTTTTTTTTAATTTTTTTTCTTTTTTTATTGATGCAATAAATGTAATAGCTACATGTAAATCTGATTGTAAAAAAAACCATAAACAAATTAAATCATAAAAACATGATATAACTAAATGAAGTACAGGATATTTTTGGGCTATAAATAAACTATTGTAATTACAAATCTATGCTACATATATGAACATTTTTTAACAAATATAATACAATTTCTTTTTATAATATTTTTGTACGTAAAAAATATACTTATAACAAAATTTATATTATACAAATATTATTATATGTATATACCACTGAACTCGTGTATAATATTTTAATAACACCATACTTTTTAAATGTTACACATTATAAATGTTAATCGATCAAAATGCAAACAAAACTCCATTTTCAATTTTAGCACGCAATTTGATTGGGAAAGTATTGATAATGCACCCTGAAATTACCTAGTTTACATCTATTAAAAAGAAAACAAAATTAATTTAGATTTTAAAGGGAGTATTGTATGTCAAAGGAAGAATTATGTATACATTTTCAAGTGTTTGAAAATATATTTTTTATATAAAGCAAAACCGTCTTTCAAAATAAAATATTGATTAAAAATAATAAATATAAAACAAACATGTAGATCAGTATTCAATTATAATATAAAACAGTAATTTAGATACTGTACAATTTTTTTTAATATGAAAAAATTATTATTACAAGGGTGAAATTGCTTTTCTGTTTTGTCACAATCTTTAATAACACGCCTTATACGACATTCGCAAATATCGTTTTAAAATCAATTAGCTTTTCAATACACAATTTGTTCATAGTTACTATAAACCTCAATTTTATATTACACAATTTTAGAGTACATTGTGAACTAAATCATGGAGAATATACAAATTTTGTTTCATACACTTATACTTAATTATGTAATGTTAATTATGTATATTTATACAGAGTATAGAATCAATTTTAATTAGTGCCAGAGAACAATCCATTGACGGACGTTCGTAGGTCAAGTTCGATTGATGACAATGGAAGAAACTATAACAGCTTTAGAATAAAAAAAAAATCTGTATTTCTACAAGATATAAATTGAAATATTATTGACTTTGTGAAATAAAAAATTGTAAATAAGAAATATAGATTTTTAAAATTAACAAATTAATCATATTTAAGTTTATTTTACAATTCTGTTGTTTTTTTGTTAAAGATTTTTTATAGTTCAAACATCCTGTCAGTAATCTAACTGACCAATTAGTTAATTTATTTTGTTTTTCTTTGTTAGCTTTGATATTTGCTAGTAATAACTTTCTATAAACAAACATTGAATTCACTCTGGATCACTTTGTAACATTTCGCCATTTGTCAAAACTAAAGCATCCTCTTCTCCATCATTGTATTCAAGAGATAAAAGACTCCCTCTTCGCTTTTTTTTATGAATCCTTTCATCTTCACTACCTGGCACACTTTTTCCCCTTTTTGTCCTATCCCTTCCCCTTGTTGTCCTTGTTATCACTTCCTCCCCATTAGTCTTGCCACTGCTTCTGTTATTAGTTTTAGTCCGTAACGTCCTTTTATTAGTCCTTGATTCATCCTCTTCCTCGCGTTCACTTAATAATTCATTTTCTACTTTAATAATCAAAGCTGCCGAATCACTGGAGCTTTCGTCGTTTTGTTCTGTTGGATGTGTTTTATTTTCTGTCCTCTCAGGTTTATCAACACACGCGCGTTCACTTGCAGGTGTATTTTCAGGTGGTAATGGAGGAGTCCTAGCACCTTTATACCTATCACTATCTTCAGTTTTTACCAACTTAATTTCTGTTGCTACATTTTCCTCAGGTTCCTCTTTTTTAATTGGTGGAGTATGTGGAGATAACCCATTTGTTAAATTGTTTTCTCCAGTAGCAGTTTTTAAGGAAACATTTTCTTGCTGTAATAATGTTACGGACTCACGTGCTTTTCGCAATTCTTGTTGCAAAAAGTAAATTGTACTTTGCATGCCCTCAACGTCTTCATCAAGATCTTGAAGAAATTCATCTAGTTCTGTTGTAAAATATTATACATTAGTTTCATTACATGCAGTATAAAATAAAATTACTTTTTTAAATGATTAATATAAAAATTGTAATTATAATTGATAAATTACTCACCAGATTGGGACTTCTTAACCTCTTCACTGTAACTTTTCTGAAGGGCAAGTTCTCCCTCTAACTTAGCTATTCGACCACTAGATATCATACGACCTAACTCTTCATTTTCTTGATATAATAATCTGCATTTGGCCATCAACCTTTTCCCAGTATTGCTAAAAATATGATAAAAAATAAATACTGTAATAAATATAATAGCTTAAATTAATTAATAAAGAAAAATGGCGAATAGCTAATAATATACCTGTCTGGAGTGAATTTCCAGGCACTTAATTCATTTTGAGTATCTTCTAATTTAGCTTTTGTTGTGACTAATTCTTGACGTAATCTTTGTATAAGTATATTTACAGCTGGATCAAGAAGAGTAGACCTCAGTGCTGCAGCGGACGGTGCATGGGTGGCTTTCATTTCAGTTATTTGATTCTACATACAATTCACAATTATTTTAATATTTGTTTTATTAATAATATATAACAAAACTCCTAAAATATGTTGAAAGTTACTAACCACATACTCTTGTAGCTCTTGCTCTTTAGAAGCAAGTCTCCTAACTAAAATTTTTTCCCTGTGCGAAGCCTCTGCATACTGTTGCCTATATTTTTCTTCAGATTCCCTCAATGAAGCAATATCTCCTGAAATAACACAATATTATAATTATTTTCCAGGCTGTACCAAAATGAAAGTTTTCTATTGCACGACTTAATCTTTATAAATCATAGTAAATTGTCTATATTCATCATAAAAATATAACAATAAAAAACCAAATAAGTAATGTATAGCTAATTATAGATTAATTAATCATAAAGTTTTGTTTTCTAATTATCAAAATAATGATTTATAAATATTTAGTTCGATGCAGAGAATATTATTTCCTACAAATAATATGTTAGTGAACAAAAAGCTACATTGCTTTTTATATTTCTTTCTGTACTAGGTAATTTGTATTAAATCGCGAAGTATAATAGTAATCTTCAGATTGTCGAATAAAACAGGCTTGAAAACAGATTATATGTATTCAATGTGCTCACATAAAAAAGGAATACAAATAGTGATTTTAATTGTCCGACAAATGACATCATTAATTGACGCATACTTTGATTTTATGTACTGGTGGCACTTCAGCACACTGGTAGCATCATGGTGAGGTGCTGTGAGATTTCTGTCATTGGCGAGTGTTGCAGCCGATACCTTTACTCTTGCATGGTTTTCAAGAACATCATTCTCGATCCATTTGGATGTAGGCACAATTGACACATCTTTCTCAAAAAGGAATGAGGAGTAATTCTAGGAATAACAGGAAATTCTTGAATAGGATAAATAAAAGAAAATTGAGGGAATGGTTAAGGTAAAATTGAGGTCTTGTCTACTGGTAGGTGGTGTTAATATAGTTATAAAGAGAAAGAATAGATATTTGTGCCAAGAAATAATGATCCAGATGATTTATGTAAATTTCCAGATGCCTTCTTAGTATAGCAGCTTTTGATGAAGTTACTTCAATAATCACGAAATAAATACTTTGCATAACACTTATTTCCACCTTTTTTATTTTATTTAATGCAGCAAAGTAAAATTTGAAATTATTTTTAAATAGAGCACTGACACAAATTAATTTTAAAAGTGAAAAGTATGCACCAATTAGCTTTTAGAATGACTTTATTTGTGCACCATGGATTTTTAAAAATCCAATTTTATCTTAGCACTGAATATCACAATTTTTTCACAGAAATTTCTTATTATTAAGAGCACTTTCTATTATTGCACAAATGATTATTACACAGCACATCACCTTGAAATTTTAAGGAATTAAGATATCCTAAACATGGCAATGAAATTTAATAAAGATTACTTCTACTCTTATATCTAGCTAATAATAAATCTGCAGCATCAACAATGTGATGCTTGCTTGTGAAATCTAAAGTAGGCTAAACACTTGAGATGCAATCGTTATTATCTCCAAAACGCAACAATCTCTTTCATCTCTGCATGTAAGAATCTGGTATGTATGAAGAGACAGATCTCGCTTGTGACTTGATTTTGAAAATGTCAATTTTAAGAAATGTAGGTAGAGGTGCTCTCACTCTCAAGTGATCTCAGTACCTTCCAGGGCTGCTGTCTGTGATTCTAGACAGTCCATATACATGTCCTGCTCACGCCACTTGGCTGCCAGCTCTTCCTTACTAAAGCCCTCCAGCTGCTGCTCAGTCAGTTTCATTCTGCGTGTTTGCCTTGGTGAACGCGGACTGGTAGCTTTAATGCCACTGCCACCACTGCCACTAGCTCCAGCAGTGCCACTGCCGATAACACTGCCACCGGTGCCAGCAGCACCACTGCTGTGGGGACTCCTGGGCGAGGAGGGTCCTGCTGACTTGACTTCACTGCTCTCCTCTGCCATATCTACAGCTGCCAGCTTGGCTAGTGTACTTCGAGTACTCGTGAGCTCTCGAGTACCACTCTCGAGTATCTCCTTACGCTGTCAATTCCCGACTTTGGTACTCATGGAAAACTGCAAAAAGAAGAAACTACGTTAGCGGGGAAGAAAAGCGGCTAATTGGAGCGAGAGGTGGCTTGGCCATAAACGTCTCGACAACCTCGTCCGTAAGTAGCTCTCACTCTACACGGGGTAGCATGAGCTGCATGAGCCACACGAGCCGCATTAGCTGCGCGAGCACAACTCGCGTCGTTCAGCAACGGGGCTGTCGGCGCGGGAATTCCGTGGCCTCGGAAAAATAATATGTATGCTCCTCGTCGAGCGCAAGTACACACGTTAACACGTATTACCTCTCTCTCATCGCCTCGGACAAGTCACCGCTCTCGCTCTCTCTCCCTCTCACACACGGGAACGCACGCACACACCGATACAACTAGGTAGGTATCTCTGTCTTTCTCGTACTCTCGCTTCGGCTACTCGGCTATTCGTTCGTCGCTCGCTCTTCCTCTCGTGGCGGCGTTCGAGGTTGGCACCGAGCGACGACGGGGAGAGCGCGCGCCCGGGGGAACTTAGCACTTTCTCTCCCCCCCTCCCCCTGCTCCTCTTTACCACTCTCGGTCGCCTCGCTCCCTCTCCCTCCGCACCGTGCGCCGCGCGTGCGATTCTCGAATAACGCACTGGCGCTAAGTACTTATGCTTCCAACCCAACGAAGAGAATTTTTGGCGCGTCGAAGCTGGAGGATGGCGGTATATATATAGGTATTGGCCTCGGTAGTCTCGTTGGCGGTGCGCGCGCGCGCCCCGACGTCGGTCCACGCACGGACGATATTTTTACACGCGCGCTACTTGCCTCTGCGCTCTCCTGTCGCTTTGCTCCGAATCGCTCGGCCGCCTCCTCTCCCTCACGGCGTCGGGCGTCCGGCTGTGACGGCGACGATAAAGGGCCAGCTGTTGCAGTCGACGACAATAATAATCGGGAGCGCTGCCGATGCAAGCGGGCGCAACGCCATTACGGCGACATGTCCGCTGCTGACGACTCGGACAGCGACAACGGCCACAGGGACGAGTAGCCAGACCGGAGACTCGCGTTCGATCGAGCTGACATCGCACGCCGTACACACCTACACATGCGGCCCGCGTGATGACACACACGCACACACATATACGCACACCTTCGCGGTTCTCTTCTCAGTTTCTCGCGCTGTCCTCGTCTGGCCTGCCGAGTGTCGGGACTGTCGAGGAGGATGCACGCTCGCCTCGTACAGTCACTGCACGCGAGGTCGCTTACTCGGCTGACGGTCACGTTACGCGCGTACTCCTGCGGAAATGTGGGCTGAATGGCTGAATGTGTGCTGGTCGTGGCCGTTGGAAGCTAGAACCTCATGCGCCTGAGCGTCGACTTGACCAATGCATGACGGTTGTCAGTTAGCTTATTCGTATTTTATTTACCTATCCCCATTACCGGTTTATTGCTTAGCAGCCGGCTGCGGTTCGATCTCGGTGACGGTCGGGCTCGTGTGGTTCCAAATGTTCCATGCGCATGAAACGGAGCAAAATGGTTACGGTGGTCGATGGATATGGAGTGGCCGGAGCACGCGACCTCCCAAGTCCCGAAGATAAACGAAAGCACGCCGCACGCTTTTGCTTTCTAAATTTATACCACGAAAGTAGCGGGTCGCGGCTAGGCTGTCTCGGCTTCGATCTTTCGATATCCCGCATTCGCGTTTTCTATATAGACTCTTCCTTTTTTGTAACGGTGCCGCAACGTCGCGGGTACAGTTACACTCCCCTGATTTCTACCTTATCGAGGTAGTAGTGCTTGCAGCTTGTGTTTGAATGGCTTTCGAACGCCCGGTTCTTTTTTTATTCGATGGCAGTTCATTTATATGCTTTATGCTGCATGGAGATAAATATATTTCATTATTCATGCGATTTTCTATTACTCAAAATATTTAAGATATAGATATACTCACTATTCACGTATAGCTAGGAAATTTCAATTTCCTTAAATTTTTGCCGGCGAGGAATCGATAAATTTACGTTCATTAATAAATTGATTTTAACTTTACCTATATACTGCTAGTCTTTTTCATTAACTCTACTTGGAACGGTAGTTAAGAATAGATTTTTAGAACGAATATATTTCTAAATTATAATTTATTGAATATATTAATTTTTAATTCGAATAATTGATTTTTCAATTTTATAGTACGCGATGCTCCTTGACATATTTTATTATCATTACAAACTATTGCATATCGTCAGCTGGGAGAAAAAACTTGTTAACTCGGTGGAGCGCTAAGAAAAGTTCCAACTCTATAGCTATTATCAACTAAAACTTCTATGAAAAAAAGCCCTCGAGTTGTCACTTTTCTTAGCGTCCCGTCGAGTTAGCGCTCCGCTGAGTTGGCACTTTTCTTAGCGCTCCGCTGAGTTTGCACTTTTCTCAGCGCTCCGCCGAGTTAGTACTTATCTTAGCGCTCCACTGAGTTGGAACTTTTCTTAGCGCTCCGCCGAGTTAGCACTTTTCTTAGCGCTCCGCCAAGTTAGAACTTTTCTTAGCGCTCCGCCGAGTTAGCAGGTTTTTCCTACCAGCCGACGATATACTTATAATGCTAGTATTAAAGGAACTGCAGCAAAGAAATAATTCTTCTAATCAAAATTACACTTCAAATTTTCGAAATTAATTTCAGAATCACTTATTAATATACCAAAATTTTAAAAAGTAAATATCTCCAAAAAGTAATCATATATGATCTTGATAAAATTTCAAATACATATTGACTTTGTCATATACAAAATTCTATAAATTACAAGTTGATAGATAAAGCCGTTCTCAAGAAATTACGATTTCAAAAAAGGTTAAATAAAATTTAACCACATCACACTACAATACGTTAGCCCAAAGAACTCATCCAATAGATTTATAGATAATATCTAAATTCTCTCTCTTTACAAAATTTTCAAATCGATTAAGTCATTTCACTCCAGTTATCGCGCATCGAAGCAAATCACTTTTTTTTATAAATTTTGTTATTCTCCAAAAATAATCAATTACAAAAACTTAAAAAATTAAAAAATTATAGTATCTATTCTTCATTCTTCATAAAATCAAAAAAGTTTCATGTCAATATATCTTTTTTTACTTTCGAAATATAACCTATTTTACAAAAAATGATGTTTTTATGAATATTCATGAAGACTAACTATATCTATAGAATTATAAATAATACTGCAATGTGTGTGTGGTAAAAGTTTATTTTTAAAATTATTTTAACGTGTTTTGCAAGGAACTTTGAAGTAAAACGTTTTCTTGATCATTTAGAATTTAACATAAAGATACAAATTTTCATCATAAATAATAATTTTTTATTTATTACAGTACAGCAAAACTGTTCACCAACAATTAAAAATGAGATATGCATAGGATATTTAAAACTTATACAAAACTACAAATGACATTTTGTTACATTATTTGTACAACAAAGTAATTAAAAATTGATAATTAAAATTGAAATAACTGAAAAAAAAATTATAGACAAAGCATTAAATTATTAGAGCACGTTGAATCTCACCAAAATGCAATTAATTTTTTTTTTTGCCTAGTGGGCCGAAAGTACCACTTTCGCTCCCGGCGTCCGATCGCGAATGTTGTATTTTCGGCCTCAGTAGACAAACAAATCGTATACTAACCATGGGAGCAAATAAAGAATGACTCAGATCGCATGTTTGTCACCCTCGCCTTCGGCTCGGGTGACAATTTACATGCGATCTGGGACATTCTTTACTTTT
>UXGD01007924.1:0-10233 GCA_900474315.1 Torymus auratus | reverse complement strand
AAATAGAAATAAAAAAATTACAAGTTAATATTCTCCATAAAATTTTTCCAATTTTTTTCGTGAAAAATTAATTTTTTTAATTTTAATTTAATAAAAAGAATCAATATATTATTTTGAGGAAGCTACGTGCCAATGAATTGGCAGCGGTTTTTTATTCTTAATTTTGATTCTATAGGTTTTGCAGTGCTTGTGGTAAGACAGAGAGAAATAGTTAATGTATAGAACAATGAAATAGAAGAAATCAAAATATTTCTATATGTATGTTTATAATTTATTATTGTCTTGTTACGAAATAAGTAGGTATCTTATGCGTTAGAATATTTTAGACATAATTGTTTAAATTTAGTTCGCACTAAAATACTTTTATTTATATATAACCTTTAATATATGATAAATCATTACCAGACAGACGGTACAAACTGGCGACTATAAATATAAATTCAAAGTTCAAAATCATCATTTTTTATCATTCGAATAATAAAAAAAGAGGTATCTACACCGCCGTCTTCTTTTTCTCGTCTGACCTACACCCATCGAAAATTTCACTTGCAAAAAAGTCAGGCCAGCCTCGCCGCAGACACAACAAAGTCTGCGCGTCTGGGACCGCAGACGCTCAGGAAATTACTTTCGACGCAATAATTATAGAAAGAAATTTCATCCGCGCGCGTGCGGACATCAGAATCTTTAATCGAATCGGCGCGCTCGCGCGATTAAGATCACGGACACATACGTAGCAAAAAAATAAAGAAGAAACAAAGAAAGCGGGCCTAGACGTCGGCGCGGTAGGTTCGCGCGCAGGTAAACGAGTAGCGTCGATGTATAATTGAACGCGGGCGCTGTCTGCGCGGCTGGTACGTGGGAGATTTTGGCGATTTTTTGACGATTGAAAAATTTGGGCACCCTGGTGAGAAAGATAAATACCTCGTAATTGCTCGTAACGGTTTCTGATGAGGAGGTACTTAAAAGCAGAGCCAGACTTCTTAATCAGTCGCGATTTACGCGTTGTCGTAAACGTTATATTGCGCGACAGATTTATCCGTGTTTGCTGCAACTCGTAACGCGCGTTTACAGTCGAGTCTCTTGTTTTTCGATTCGGCCCGCAATAAACGCGAGATTCACACGTATATGAGTATGTCAATTTGTCGAGGATGGTAATAAATACCTTGCACGTGCTTTTTTCCGTTTTCCGTGTGCAAGAGAACTCTTGTAATGGAAAAATTACATTTTCTTTCGTATGGTTTTTATTCATTTTTTCTAAACATTGCTGATAAAGGTATTCCACGTAAAAAATTGATCACTTCAAAATAGCAATTTATTTACGAAAATTTTTGAAATTTTAGTCAAACTTTTTAAAACATTCTATCGAATTTGGCACAGTCTCATTGCTTAATTTTTTCCAAACTTGAATCAAACCAAAATTTTCCCAAACTTCTTCCAAACATAATTTTTTTTCGTAATTATTGTATACTTTAATCAAACTTTCATTCGATTAATATTATTGTAAAATTGCCGGCCTATTCTGCCATATTGAAATTGAGATAATTAGGTAATTTCCTGAACTTTAAACATTGAATCAGGTGTGCATGACGCACAACTTTGCCAGCATGCGGTACGGTGAGGAGGAAGCTACTGCAAAATTAAAAAAAAAAATCATTGATTTTTTACTCGATTACATTAACATCTAAGAACAATTACGGAATAACTGGACGTCGACATCCGAAGAACCGGTGAAACAACAGCTGTTCATATTTACAGCGGTAATCACTAATTTGTATGCGGATTTTGTGGTTAATCGATGCTCTTGCAATTGGCCGGAAACCTATGATGGTTTCTGCATTGAATTTCTAAATGTATAAAAAAATCTTCATGTATGAATTTTTTGAAGCCTTTACATTCACGCATCAACTCTTGGTAAAATAGCTCGAGCAAAGCGAATAGCTTGTGCATATTCAAAGTGTACGTGAAGAGAAAATACTATCATTGCGGAAAGCTCATCAAACCAAACCAACAACTCGCATTCGTACCTACATCCGCTTAAAAAAAACCGCCACCACTTGTGTACCTAAAAACCTTCTCTTCCCCTTCCTCAACAACGCGCCCCTTAATTAGCCATAGCCAAAAAGAAGCGCTATGACAAAACCTTCCCGCGCGGATTAAAATGTACACCACATAACTTATTCCTCCCGAAAATCCGCATGAGAATTACGCGTATTATTCTAATTTCTACATCATGCGTACCCGTCTCCACACGCGTGTACAGACGTATAAATCGCGCACGTGAGATCGTACGCGGAGATACAGCAAGGCTGTGTACAGCGACTAATTAGAATGTGCTAACAACGCGCGCGCACGTACACTCAGCAAAGAGCGAGCTTTCCGCGAGTCGGGCATTACAATTCAAATGGGCGCCATTAGAAATCGATATGATACGTATACTATAAGCCGCGAAATGAAATGGAAGCGCGCTGTTTAGCATTCGACGAGTGGCCGATAATTAGGCCGCAAGAGAGTAGATCGGTATCGAATCGAGCCCGCGTTACACATAGAATATTAGAATCTCATTATTATCTAATTTGCCAACTGTATTTGCGCTGTTCTCTTTTTTGGCTTTATGGGGATTTTTCCTTTTTCTTAGAGGAAGAAGGCTGATGAGCTTCTAAAATTATTCTAACGTACCGGTTTAGGGGGTGGAGCGTGCGGTATCGGTGACGATCGTGAAGGAAGCGCTTTATATAATATTTGGTGAAATTAAACGATGGGTATAAGAGAGGTCAATTAAAATTAAATGAACATTAGAAATTTGGATATTATCTCGACCGGTACAAATTTCAACACTTTAGGATCCCCTCTAATATTTCTAAACTTATGTATCTATTCGCTGCTCGTGAATTTTGAATTACAATCTTTCGTTATGTGTAAAAACCAGCGAAAACAGTCATTAGCGAGATAACGAAGTTTAGGAACTGTTTAAGCAAATATATGATGGTCGAAAAAAATATTGTTGTATATATATTGTTGTATATACGTGTTTATAGGCCGCTGCGTGTGTATATAATAGTATTCGTATTTACTCTAGCATGGCGCGATGAATAATTCATTCGAAAATCGCAAGTGACTTGTAATTGAAGGTTATTATACCCGTAGCCGAAAACGATCTCTCCATCTATACGGAACCTCTAATCAGAGAGCCAGCATTTATTTCAATTAGGAGCGTTTACGAATTCATTGTGTCTGCGATATATATTAGCCCCATTATTCATTTTCATTGTATTTTTACGATACTATAATTATTTTTTTGTTTTCTAAATACGAGAAACAATAAAAAAACAACAATTGAATCTACAATTCTATACCCAGATTACAAAATTGATCCGATCCTCGAGATAGACAAGGGTAATAAAAAAGTTTCTTTAATATCGATGGAAAAAATCAGCTCATGAATATTTACCTAGGCGCCTTAGATGTTACAAAAAAAAAGTCAAAGAGTCATTCAGTGTAAAAAGGAAATAAAAATCCGTTGAATATATGCAAACCACGAAAACGTACGTGTGTGTGTATGCGTGTGTACCTACGAAACCGTGCGAATGTGTTAGTACACGTGTTTAGTTCAATTAATCGTATACCAACTTTGAAATCCGCCATGAAAATTTCGAGATATACGTATATATATCATTTTAATTTGACACGTTACGTTAATATACGCGTTCTAGCATTCCACTATATTTCCGCACAGGGAAGAATATACTCGACGCTTCTCATCGTACATCCAACAATTTCACGTACGCTTTATTCAACTTTATTCTGCTCACAAATATAATTCATCAAAAATCGTTAGCGGAGAGCTATAACGAGGCGCGCGAGCGCACGCGTGCGATTACACGAGCCGATAGCGTAATTGATGTACGAGCGCCTCTTTCTCATTCGCGCGACGTGTCTTTCTGTCCGTGGCGAGGGACAAGTGCACTGAGCTCGTGCGTGCGTGCGAAACTAAATGAAAAAAAGCGTTTCTCGTTTTCGGGCCCCGGACAGAGAGAGAGAAAGACGGAGTAGAAGCGAGTGATAAACTGGGATGGGTCGTGCGAACTTTCGCGCGTTCGCACAGCGCCGAGCAATTCGTCTTTGTGTGTATGCCTTTTTTTTCTTTCTTTTTTTTTGCGGAAAGAGGGGGATTGCAGTTTTTGAGTAATTTGGTTAATTAGGTACACGTGTTTTTTTGGAGGTCCCGCGTTGAGAAAAGGATTCTAATTTATTGTCAATGTCGGCCGTTAGTTCAACGGGGTGTTGTACAATTGTTCCCAAACAAGAGTGTTAAAAAGTTAATAACACTGCGTGTATTGTACTAACAAGTCGAATATTTAAATTTATCGCTCACCGTGAGAACCTCTCCTATCACCGCAATTAGCATAAAACCGAAGACAGCCGCTCCCTGTAAATTATCATCGATAGTACATACATCAAGGCCCACCCCTAATTCGAGAACGCCAAGTGCGATAATCTCGAGCATAATAACGTCTTTCCGAAAATTCCTTACAAATTCAAATGATAAAACTCGAGGGGCGAAGCTACTATATCTCCCGTAGCCTATATATGCAAATACCTTGAAAACTCTCACCAAGCCACTCGACTTCCTTCCCTTAATAATTTAAATTTTCTTCAAAATTTTAATTAAAACTCAACCGCCTCTCCACTATACCTATACACACACATATACACATGTTATATTGTATTTATAGTCATCCCCCTGCCGCGGCCGCATTCCCGATTACCCCCTATATCATCATTATTATACATATATACCATTATCCCATCATACGCGCTCATCGATCCCCCATATATAAGTATGCGCGCGTCGCGCGAATCCGCATAAATCAATCATCGCCGTCACCTGCACTGTCGATTGCCCTTTTCTATAGCACGCACACGTACGTGTATATAAGTATGTGCGTGTGTGCGCAACGAGCCGTAACGTTGCGTAACGAGCGAGCGCTCCCGGCAGGAAAGAAGGGCGCGGGTAATTAGGAGCCCTTATTAATTAGCCAATTAAAAAGCCCCCGCTGTCGCGGAAGGAAGGAAAACCGGAGGCCCATTGGCGGAGTGCGGGATATCGCGCGTGACATAAGACCGCGACGCAAGACGCCGTTTCATTGTAATGCTTCGTGTATCGTGTATAGGTGGGCTGCGGTTGTAAGGTTTTAAGGTTGCAGTTTGCGCTTCGATTGTTGATGAGTGAAGTTATGATGTCGTGGAGGTGTAAGTGTTTTGAAGGAAGGTTTTTTATAAGGTTAATTTTTAAGGCATGGTTATAGGACGGGATAGAAATATTTTTTAGTGGAAATTGCTGTATCTGATTATAAATATGGGATAGACTCGTGTTCTTATAAAATTGCGATTATTTTATAAACCATGGTGATTATCATGAGAATATATAAGCTCGTCTCACATTTACAACTAAGTATGCAGTAATTTTGCTCCGCTTGCTTAATTCATTTAATAATTGTAACCATTTATGTTTTTAATAATTTTCTGTTTAAACTTAATGTGTATTAACGGTTTCTTTATTATAATTTTAATTAAGATACTTTGCATCTAACGTGACTACTCCCAAATGAAATATTTGCATAATTAATACGACGGTAGAAATGATTTTTTAAAATACAGTATAACCGCAAACGATCTTCGCTTTATCTTCATAAAAGCTTTCGAGAATAAAAAAGTTTCGCCGCACCGCGAGAACAGGTTTTGATTTTTTGGAATTCTGAACCTGCAGTTTTTGGATCAACTGCCGCACACGCAAGCCAATATACTTACGTCCCAGAACACGAAGGGAGGTAATAAGTATACGTAACTTTTCACGTACATATCGAATTAAAATTAAAAAACGTTTTTCATTTAAAATTTTATGTGAAACATAAGATACAGCCGACTACAGTTATTCCATACGAAATTTTGTACTTTCACTTTTTATTTTAACCGCACCCGGGCAACCTGTTGCTTATCTAAGTCTGAAGTGGTTACACACTACGCGGTAGGTATATATATCACTGAGCTTTTGAGATCAATTAGATCACATTCTTTTTTACTCGCTTAAATATACAATAGGAAGCTTAAACAATAATACAGACAAAGCATAGACAAAGAAGCTCCATTGTGCACCAAAGTCTTCGGTCTATAATCCTTTATACAGAACCAAGACGCATTGACCTGTCGGCCCACCCGAAAATTCACATAATTAAAGAAGCATTCCGCGCAGCGAGCGACAAAAAACCTTCTTTAATCACCTTCGAATACTCTCTTGACGAAAACGTTATTCTTCGTTCGTTTTCGCTCTATTGAAAGCCTCCTCCTCTCTCGGTCTCCTCGAAAAGCGAGCCACTCGAAACGTGAAAACTCCCTCTCTCAAAAGGTCGTCCGTTAACGCGATTAGATAACACGAGGCGCGCGCGCGAAGAAAGGGATCAAAGGAACGGCTCTCGCGCGAATTGCGGGGAGTGTGTCATCTCTCTATAACGCGGCGGAACGAGCCGGGAGAAAGGGCGAACAAACGAGTATATGGGACGCGCAAGCGAGAGCGAGGGGCCCGACGCGTGGTGCGAAAAAAGAAGTGACGCGGTCCCATGCAGCGGCGGCTGCTGCTCATGCCGCCGACGGCGCGGCGGCGGCGGCGGGACGGGAACAGGTGCCGGTCTAGACTCTTTTATATAGGATGCAGCGAAGGAAAGAAGGAGAGCCAGAGAGGAAGAAGAGAGGGAGCGCGGTGCCGCCGACGGCAGTAACTGGAGAGAGAGAGAAGAATGAATGAGAGGGAGAGAAGACTGGATTCTGGGCTGCTGCTGCTGCTGCTGCAGATGTAGATATATACAGTGAGTGTAGAAAGTATGCGAGAGAGGTATTCGAGGAGCTTTTCTCTTGCTTTGTGAAAAAGGGGGAAATTTTTTATAGGAGGTGAGGGAAGAAGAGAGCTGGGATTTTTTATATGACTATGAAAAAGTGGGTTATCAGAATGTTTAAGGTTAAATTAATTGAACGGGATATATTTTTGTACGCAGGTGTGATGTATGTTTGAGCAAACGGTTTTGAACGTTCATTGAGCGTAATTGATAATCGGTAATTAGGATCTCACGGCACGTGTATGCAATTGAGGTTATCGTTACTATATCGCGCATTCTTTCTTTATCATATACATCCTACGATGCTGTCAACATACTCTTTTTATCTTCCGATAAAAATAAGTAGGTAAATTTATCCTCAAAATATATTTTTTTTTATTTTACGCGGAAATAGGTTAATGAGTATCTATTTTTTTGTTTTAAATATAATGTCTCGAAAAACTAGATAAAATATAGGAACAATTTCAGGGTAACAACAGGCAAAAGATTGTCACTTTCGTTTCGGCTTCTTAGAAGATCCGACGAGGACGCTACAAGGTATACTTTTTACCGCAACTGTATTTGTATACACCGCAAGCGGAGAGCCGCGACAACGGAGAACACACGTTATATGTATATATATGCATGCAGCCTGTGCGAGAAGGAGGAGGAGGAGAGAATATATCCGAAAGAGAAAGCATAGAAGAGAGAACGAGACTTAGGAACCAGTTCGGGAGAGGACGCGCATTATGCCGGGGCGAGCCGCGCCGCCGGCACGCATCTGTACCTACGCTAACCCAGGATAAAGGATAAAGAATATAAAGAATAAAGGATAAGGGATACACCTATGTAAAAAAAAGGAGCGAGCGAGAGAGAGGCCGGAATAGCTGCAGAGAGCGCGCGAATGAAAGGAGAACGAGAGTTTGCTCGCGCGCGTCTGCAAAGGAAGAAAGAGAGCGAGACGACGAAGGTGAGGCGAGAGAGAGAGAGAGAGAGGAAGGAGAAAGGAGGGGATGGGCCGCTCGCGCGCGCGAAATATAAAGGAGGAAGGATCTCGATGGTAAAAAAGGACCCCCGAGTTTTTGCGCGCTCGCGCGCAGACGAGGTCGTGTCCTCTCTCCCTGCAGAAAAATACGTTAACACTATACGTACTAACATATAGGCGTGTACGTTGAACTTTTCGGGGGGCTGCTGCTGCTGCTGCAGTGAAAAGTGCAGCAGGCTTTTTTCGATCTGTCCTCTCTCCATCTGCTGCATTCGCGCGTACGTTGACCGTCTCGTTCTTATTGTCTCGCGCGGCCAGTTCGTTTATCCGCGGGAGAGAGAGAAAGAGATTTAATGTAAAGGGGGGAGAGGGTGGGGTAATAAGAGTTCGCTGGCCTATGCGAGTACGGGTTTGGGGGGAAGGGCCGTTGTTGCATTGCGAAAGTATGTATATATGCGCGACGCGGTGGTTGAGTAAGTAATGAGGTGAGGAGAGCTCGTGATTTTTCGGCGAGTACACGAGAGCGTGGGTTGCGCAACGGGTGGGCAGACTCGAAAGACGCGTTTTGCCGGGTGACGTAAGTGGGAGACGAGTGGTAGCGTGTGTAATTTATTTTTAATGGGGTGTGTATTTGTTGCGATTATCGGTTGGTATATGATTAATCGGTAATGGAATATGGCTATTTTGGTGTTTTTGTAAATTTAGCAAACACTCGATAGAGTCAGGATACAAAAATATGTATGTTGTTCTTTAGATTGAAAATTAATACTTGTTGCCTGCACGTTAAATATTAAGAACAAAAAAATTGCCGAATCATTGCGTAGGAAATAGGAAAAAAAGGCGATGAAAGTATTTTTTAAGATATTTATTGATAAAATATAAAAATCCATGCAACAGTAGATAGGTTAGGTTGATATAATAGTATTCGTCAATAAACGTCACAATTTCCAAGTATATTTTTTACTAAGACATAAATCATACATTTATACATAAACAATTTTTTTTTCTGTAATATTGTACAAAACCATTTTAAAATTCAAAATTGAATTTGGACGAATATTAATAACACAAGTCTAATAAGATCATTTTAATTTGCATTTCTGCATACTCAATTGAATTTGGAATCTTCAGAGAACCAGCTTGAGTTACTCGTATAGTAGAATGTGATTTATTATAGTTTATAGTGAAGAAGGAGTTACTTAAGAATGTCCTGTCGAATCAGGGTTCGCATATTTTTACCAAAAGTGGATGAATATTCTAATGTAGTAAACAAACTTAAACGTCCAAATCTGAAAATGTAGGTAATTATGGAAAATTTCAAAATTAGCTTTATCTGCAAGCATCAAATTATTCTTTTTACATAATATAAACTTTTATTTAATTAAAAATGAGATATACAATCGAATTACATAATACAGTACCATAAATATAACATAAATATTGATATACAATAATATAATTTATGCTAAAACACATATTTTTTCTATCTTATTTTTATTATCGTAAATACAATAATTGGCACAAACGTCCATTCAACCATGCAAAACGAATAAGATTTTCAACCAAGTGTACAATAATACCAAATAACTTTTACTATTCAGACAATATTCAAACAGACACATTCAAAAACAATAAAACCTTCAAAACGGTTATAACAAGAGCACTCTTAACAAAATACACTTAACACACACTTTCACCCACTACAACCACGGAGTCCTTCCACTCGTCCGCTCTCAAGGCGCACGCCGCCGCCGAGTGCACGCGCACCCGATGCGCCTTGCGTCATTAGCACCGTCGTCGTCTCTGCGGCGTCGAAAAGACCTCCCTCGCTCCTTCATACAAAATCAAGTTTAATCGACGCGTTCACGCGCGCGATATCCTCGAGGTCCTTGAACATAGCTACGGCACTCGAGCAGCCCCGGAAGCCCGAAGGGTTAACGAGTTGTGCACGAGAGTGAGAGGAGCGGCTTTTGCAGGCGCGCGCAGCGATCGATGCTGCGCGAGCGAGTTTGCACGCCGTCGAGTGGCGGAGGCATTGTTTTCCCTTTTTTACCGAGAGGGGTGGTGCATGAATAGTTAGTATAGCGGCGCGAGGTGGATTTATTTGAATAGAGCTGCACGTGAAATTAGCTGGCTGTAGCTATACTCGATTTGTAAATATTGGTGTAGGTATGCGCGAGAATAAAGTACATGTATATATTTGTTAAGGGTCTTTCCGAAAGGAATGAAGCGACTAACTATAGGGCTTCGCGATACAGCAAGATTAATCTTGATCTTGTATTATCTTGCCTCAATATTCAAGACAATAATCGATACAATATTTATATACTGTTTTCGATACAATATCAAGATTGTGGTGTCAAGAATCTTGTCTTGTCTTGA
>UXGD01007923.1:0-10233 GCA_900474315.1 Torymus auratus | reverse complement strand
CATAATAGAGGTCGGTATTCTACACCCCCTTAATAAAATTGAATATATATATAATCTTTACATAATACGCTACATCAAAGTTGATAAATTAAAAAATTTTAAACTTAAAAACTTTGAAAAATTATGGAATTCACTCAAGCGATGTAGTAATCACTTCATCACAAAATTTTACGATAATTTAATACACTTTGTTCCAGTTTTCTTTAGAAATGGAAAACTATTCTTCTATTAATTATTTTTATTGAAAAATTGAAACATCAGTATAAAACAAAAAAAAGTCAAAATTAACAAAGAAGATATTTTTTTCTGAATTAAAAAATTGAAAATAAAGATAATTGGTCGTCGTGTATTTTTTTTCACATGCGTCACAAGATACATTTTTGACATATTTACTCGAAAACATTTTTTGCTATCACAAAGTTCCATCGAGTAAGCAATAATGTTTATCTCCAAAGACCGTTAATACACTGTAAATTCATTTGAACAACAAGACACATTCAAAATATTCTCGCAAGTACCGCGAATCACTTATAATGCACGATATACAATGAAATTCCTCGTAAGCAACTTGAGAAAACTACCTAATCTGCATCTCTCCATACCAGAGCCCCAACTACGTACAAAACACGTATAATATACCCGCGCACCATCCACGTCTCCATCAGCGAGTATTTCATAACCTCCGTCGAAGAATTCCCCGAAATCTCTCATCCTCCTCAACCAAAATATATCTAAAACGCATTATAAGAAAAAAAAGCACCAAGCAACGCGATCGGAATCACGTAAAAAGGCTTGCTCAACGCGCGCAGCAACGACGACAACGACGCCTTCCTTCAAAAACGTTCCCAGCATTTCTAATCCGCTTCACAAAAGAGATTCACCCGTAGAGTTTTCCCGCGAGCGGTCCACTTTAAAACAAAGCTAAGCGGCGGCTATCAGATAAACGCTTTTTCAATACGCACGCGCGCGCGTGCATGAGGGCTGTCCAGTGCAGAGGCAGAGCGCGCGCGCGATGCGACGCTGCGATTAACTTCAAACGAGTGATGCGTATATATACTCGGCGGGTCGGTCCGGTCTGCTCTGCCGTTGTTGACTCGCTCTCGTCGTTTCGTGAAAAAAAAGCGAGTAAGATAGGCCCGGCGAGCGGGAAATAAAAAGTTTCACGGCAGAGGACAAAGCCTGCCTTTTTCCTACATTCGTGTGTACGTATGTATATATGTACATACGTACGTACGGCTGTCTAGTCGCGCGGGTCAGGAGTTTTATCTTATCGCTTTCCGCGCCCGCGAGCCCCGAGCGAGCGAGGAAAATGCACGACTGCATGCAGCAGGAGTTGTATAGTCTTAATCGTCCTTGCGCACCTGCGCACGCGCAGCGCTCGGCAATCTCGAAACTCGCGGGGTATGGGATGGGTTCGAGCGGTGATTGGGACATAGTTTTTTTTTTGTAAAATGAATTTTTAGAGTTGAATATTATTGTAGGTTTTAGAATAAAAGTAGATCAAAGTAAATACTGTGTTTATGCTGATGAAGGCTGAAACTTTATTGTATTATCTTTCTATTAATTTCGTGTTACATAATGTGCACATTATGAGATAATAAAACTTGTAACACTGTTTTTACACCGGACCGTATACCAAGGCGAAGTATATATTTATAATATAAAATAACACTTTTCTTCGCGTACCTAAATGCAAAACCTATGTACTTTTCCGCCGTAGGTGTTGAAGCACTTTATAACGTGGGGACCGTTAGACTTTCACTGAGTTTGCATATGGCGCCTGCGCGGCATAAAGTACGAAACTTTTTTAACTTAATTTTTCTATCAATGCGCGCTTTACGCCGGTCTTACATCGAAAAGAGATTTGCTCCGATATCTTATGGGGCGAACGATAAACATCTCGTGGCGAATGGCAAACGAGATAAAGTAATTAAAATCGATGGATTTCTATAGAAACCCTTAGATTTAGTATAAGGATAGTTGGTTCTGATTTGAAATTTTTAAAAAGAAAAGGTAGTGAAATGTTGTACCCTGATATCAATTTACGTAGTAATTAATAAGATCACCGGCTTTAAAGTTCACTATATTAAACCTCAAATTCACTATCGAATTAGTAGATTTTTAGTTATTTTTTAAGTTATATATTTTCTTTTTACTACTTTTATTAACTTATTAAGAATAAGTTTCATTAAATTCAATACTTTTTTAAAAAAATTCTAAATTCACGGAAACCTCCCAACATTTTTTCAACAAACATTCCACCTCACCTCAAACCACCAGAATCCCTTCGAACCTAAAGATTTCACAAACTGCACATATAGGCATAAACACATTCAGCCACAGAGGCAGCTGATTCCAACCCACACAATCTCACCTCACACACATAGGGCCTGTACACATACATACACCGGGCCTATACTCGGTTGCGAGCGCGGTTTCTCACAGAAGCATCAGACTTTCTCTGTTCGTCGCGCATTTTTGCCCCTTCTCGGGTCGCGGCACGAGGTCAGGAATGCCCTTAATAAAGTAACCACGCCGTATAAGAATCCGGCGCTCTCTCTCTCGCTACTTTGCGGACGCGCGATTTATATACACATGCGCGTCTAGCGATCTACATGGGCTCGTTAGAGGAGCAGGCGAGGGAAAAAAGCGCGCTCGAGCAACAATGTCCGCGCTAGAAATCGCCGATGAGAAAAGCCTGCAGCGGGCGGGTAATTGAGAGAGTACGGAGCACACGGCGACGCATCCTGCCGGGGCGTAATTATCGCCGAGACCGGCTAAATTGCGAAGAGAGAGAGAGAGGTTGAGGTTCTCTTGACAGGCACGCGAATTACGCGGGAGAGATTGGGGGAAAAAACGCTGCCGGGGCGATGGTGCTTCGAAGAAGTCTGTATGTTACGAAACTTGCGGAGCGGCCGGTCGATGAAAAATATGAAAATTCGGCGATTTTTGTGACGGGTAATTACAGGTCATGCAGACGCGCGAGCTGTATAGTCAGTGTGTCAGGTCTGTAAGTGTAATTTCGGACGTGGGTGAAAGTCTATGCACAATACTGGGAACTTTTCGGAGTGACCGCTATAGGAAGGATAATTATTTTACAGTTTCTAGTTGAAATTCAAGCGCGTGATTTGATGATGATTCGGTAGTTGCTTCTGTACAGAGGAGAGAGAAAAAAAACATGGTCATTAGCGTTGCAGACTAAATATAGAAATATATATCTGATACAGACAGACAGAGCGTGCGCGTTCCCACAGCTTTGTTTGCGCGCACGCGTGCTCGCGCGCGAGTACGATTTTTTCCATAATTGGCGTAAGAATGAATGACATTATCTAATATCAGATGAAATTCTCCGATAGCCCCGGGATATTTAGCTTCTCCTCATTCTATTTACCTTTCTTTTTTCCAGCGACACAATTCATCGTATATACGGATATGCTTTCGGAAAAAGAAGCGCATGTGTGCAATGCGGTTTCACACAGCACACACGCCGCACACCCTTCCGCGATATTAATTCCAGCAGCAACCGCGCGTAATCCACATTTTATTAAAACATCCCACCCGCGCGCACCTCAATGCGTCTCAATTCGCGCCTACCCCTCTGAATATACATTCGAGGAAGCAAGATCATCCGCGCGCGCTAATTACGCATTAAAAGCCGTCGTCGTCCCCTCCCCCGTAAATAATCCAGCGCGGCGCAACGCTCGAACTCTCCAAACATTCCGCCTACTAATTGAATGCGCGCACCGCTGCGGAATTAAAAAGAAGGCTGCTCCACCGCACACCGGAGCGAGAGAGAGAGAAAAAGGTGGTAGAGAGAGAGAGCAAGCGACCTTGCGCGTAGCGGCGGACAATTATGGCTAATGAAACGGGAGCGCGCACTCGCTCCCTCGTTGCCGGGTGTACAGTACCTACTGTACGCGTAGGCTGCTGCTGCGTGCACGCGTGAGCGAACGAGCGAGTGTATATAATGTGTATTATATATATAAGGAGATCGCGCGAGGGAGATAATGTGTGACGCGCGCGGAGGAGTGTGCGCGACGTGTGGATGCGGAGGAGAGGAGAGAGAGATTATGTCGTGAGACTGGATATATACGGGTGTGAAGTAATAGGTAAGGAGTCCTGTCGATGGATCGAGGGACGATGAAGGGAGGGGGAAGAGCGGGCGGTTGGGCAATACGCGGGTATATACTATACCGGAAGCGCAGAGCCGTTTGGTGGAGTTTTTCGATGGGACGGTTTATTTTGAAATTTATTTAGATATTAAGTTTTCGTGAGCCATAAAATGACGAAAATTGGAAATTTTCGGTTGATTGTTGCAAATAATTAGTGCTTTACCTTGTTTTATTTTGTAAAAACAAAATATGTTTTTTTTTGGTTTATGGCACGGAAAAACTTTATTATACAAGATAAATGAATAGTAATTTGCAGATAAAAATTTAAACAGAGATTATGCAGAAAATATTATATTGAATAAGATAATTAATAATCTGTCAAGTCTTTCTTTATAATATAATGTACCATATTGGAGATTTAAAAATTTATAAGAAATAGATAGAGTGATGAGTAAAGTTAAGAATCACAATTCATTCAAGTGAACAAATTTCTTTTTATTCAGTTAAAATTTACTCTCCAGTACTTAAACAGTGCTTTCGACTATTTTTAACACCTGTTCTGAAAAACATAATAGTAATAATAATTGTTATTATCCAACATTAAAAAAAAACCAACACATAAAGCATCAAGGCCTCTGCGCTCCCAGGAATTTTCACGAGCCAGCCGACTAATTACACATATGATGTACAGCGACACACGGCGTACTTACTTTAGCCGACAACGGGCCAAGATAAGCCCTCGCGCGGGCGCGCATCTACCCACAGCAGCAGAAGAAACGCGGGGGGATAAGAAAAAGGGCATCGCGCGAAACGACCGCCGGCGCTCGCTTACCCACAACTGTTCCGGTCACTCGCACTCGACGCATTTCCCTCCTCCTCCCATTACTCCACTATATATACTGCGCTCTACACACGCACCTACGCTCAACTTTTCCCAGGCGTAGGTACGTGCACCCCGCGTGTGTATCAATTCAGTGCAGAGCTCGGCTTATCGCGCAACTCGCGCGCGGCTCATTCTCACCATTAGTATACGCGCGCTGGCTCGGGCTTCCTCTCTCGCGTGTGACGAGAAAGAGAGAGAGAGAGAGAGTAGAGGCTAACGAGAAATCGCGAGCGCGTGTCGCGTATGGAGTTGGGATGAAGACGCGAGCTTTCGCGCGCGAGCGTGGAGGTAATCAATGCAAGAGGGAGAGAGAGCTAGGCACCTTTCCCCGGGTGACGTGTGTGCGTGTTGTGTGGGTGATCTTTCCGCTGCCGCTGGGATAGTTTCCGCGGAGAAGAAGGTGGCCGATGAGCTGCACGACTTTCGTGGGACTTTTCTCGCGCCGATGGTCGTTGCAGCGTTTGTTGCTGCCTGCATGTGTATGGGATTTTAGTTGGTTATATGTAGGTAATTAGCTCTAGTACTGGGTAATGATGATTTCTTTATCTTGGGAAAAATGTGGTGACCAATCATGCGAGGATGCAAGATAAATGGTAATTTGGAAATGGAGTGAAATAAAAAAATTCATAAAAAGTAGACAGATTTTCAAAATGAGACCTCCACAAAAATCTTCTTTTGAGTTCAAAAAATAATAAATATCTAAATATTACGAGTGCAACAGTTTGTATAATAAATTCAATTTAAAGACGTTTTAGCTGCTAATAAACAATGAGTTTTACAATCAAGTAATAAAAATCATAAACAAGTACTCTTCTAATATACAACACAAAACAAAAAACTTTTCAACTATCGGATGATTTACACATCCATCCGTTATACCTCTCGACCGTGTACACCCACTACGACCAGCAACTCGCGCCACTAAAATTCGTTGCATAACGCAACTCAGCGCGCGATATTTTTGCCCAGTTTTTCCCTCCGGACTTTCTCACACACGCGATAACCCGCGGTCGCGTAATCACGTTGAAAAGTGAAAAGCGTCAATTTCGCCTGCATGTTTTTTCCCCGTTTACACAGACCCACACATCATCATCGTCGTTTGACACGTGTAATTTCTCCGAAAAACCCGGCGGGCAATTAAAACGCGGACCTCCGCGAGCGCGTCACGAAGATGCAATCATTTCCAAAATCCCCGACGACGATCTTCATTAATTTATAAGACCCGCGGGAGGGAAAACCTATTACACACGTACACATTAGACGCAAAAAGAGTGCATCGGCCTCTCTAAGATAGCGCTTGGAATAAAAGAATGATCCGCGGGACCAAATAAAGCAGCAGCTCCTCCTCCTTACCGGGGGGAAATTAGCGGCGTGCAGCACATCCGCGCGCGTAGGAATATACGCGCGGCGCGAAGAAAAA
Organism: Torymus auratus; assembly: GCA_900474315.1. Lineage (NCBI taxonomy): Eukaryota > Metazoa > Arthropoda > Insecta > Hymenoptera > Torymidae > Torymus > Torymus auratus. The sequence goes on along the minus strand of UXGD01007923.1, from coordinate 3,818 downwards.
TCGGCTCGCGGAAGCGCGTGTTCGCGCGAGGTGTATGAAAGGCGCTCGCTGCGTGGCGCGGAGTAGGAGGATGTGAGGGCGTGAGACTCCGCGAGTGTGGGAGAGTACAAGCGGTGCATTGTGAAGAGAGAGAGAGAGAGAGCTCGGGCACCTCGCTCGCCTCGTGTGAACTGACCACATGGGTCACGTATGCTCCTATTATCATTTCCCGCGTAGCGCGTGTGCGCTCTCTCGCCTAAGAATGAAATCTAGATCGCCGGAAGCCGCTCATAATTAACGCGAGCGGGTAAGAAGGAGGGGAAGCAGCGGCCCCCTTCTTCTTCTTCTTCTTCTTTTCTTGCGTGTGTATTATAGCGAGGTGTATGTGCACGCGAGAGAGAGATGAAAATATCAGCGAACGGCGATGAAAACAATGCGCGACCGCGAGGAGAGTCAATGGGCTGCCCCCTGCCCTCTCGAGAATAGCTGCAGCACGAGAGAGGTGTATAATGTATAAGAGCGCGCTTTCCAACTCGTATATCAGTTATAAATTCAATGCATGTTTATGGATGTGTGTGTGCGTGTGCGCGCCAGGCTGGAGAGTTGGATCGGCCGCGATCAAAAATATAAGTCATGGCACTGCGCGCGCGCACACACGCAATGCGAGTGTGCATTCCGCGCGATCACGCTGTCACTTTTCATATTGATGGGATTTATTGTTTCTTCGGTATTTTTTTCTTGCGGTTTTCTTTTTGTTTCAGCTTTTCGCTGTCTTTTCGTATGGAGCTAAATGATTTATCGAGGGAAATTGATCGTATAGTTGCGTAATTTCTTAAGGACTGTTTTGGTTTTTAAGAGTGTTATTTGATATGCGTAAAACAAATACGTAAAGTTATCATAAAAAGTGATCAGTTTTTAAAATATGTAAATTAATCCTCTTACTTCAAAAAATAAAGTTAAAGTAACAACCCTATTTTCAAATGTTTGAAAATCTAATTTTTGGACGCAGAACATTTTTTTACTCATTTCATCAACTGCAATAAAAATAAATAAAAAAGCAAATTACTTAAAAATTAATGTAAAATTTCATTTGTAAAATAAAGTTATTATGATTATCATTAAAACTCGGTATCTTGTTTACATAAACGCATCGCATACATTCCCCATACACTTAATTCGAGCCTATATTCATTTACCACATCAATTCGACTTTCCACTACCTCGCACCTCCTAAAGTCCAAATTATCGCCTTTCGCGTCCCGGCCATCGGCAACCTATCACCATCACCGTCATCACTCCTCACAAAACCAACCCTCACCCGAAAAAAACCTCTCCTCTTCCCAGATATCTAGGCCGAGCCTCGGCGCGCTCGGTAACGGGCTACACTCTCTTCTCTCTCTCCTCTTCTAAAATGTGTGTACCCGCGGGATGGATGACGATATACAGCGCGAGCGCTGTGAGCTCTCTCGCCGCCGGAAATTTATTGGCGATATCGCGCGCGATCGAGCGTCGGCGGCGGCGGCGGATTTCTCGTCTCTATGCATATACACAGGAGAACGCGGAGGGATAACAGGGCTTCCCGCGGCGAATGTGTGCCGATCTCGCGCGCGGTGTGTAGTAGAGTTCGACGTGCGCGAGCGCGGCGTATCCCAAAAGTTCCGCAATGTATGGAGTAGAGCGAGAGAGAGGAGTATGGAGTGCACGATACCGGTGTAGAACGCGTGCATAAGAGGCTACGGAGATATGCCTTTTTTGTGGGGAAATTTCCTGTGGGTTCGGTGGTTGGGGTCGGGGTTGCTGATGGTATGAGTGTGTGCTAGGTCTATGGGTTGATAATTTGAAAAATAACTTTTGGAGTTACACGTGAAATATTGTATGATTTTTCTGAGGTTAAAATAAATTTAATTTCTATTTGATTAGAATAAATGAATTTTGTACCCAAATATTAGTAGTATTTAAATCTCCATAAAATTAAAAAATATGACTTTTTTATACTAATAATAATACTACAAAGTGTGATACGTTAATTAATAAAACTATAATTCAATTAATATTTACTCAAAAGTAAAAGAAGGGTTTGTTTTTCAGTCAAACTTTAAACGTAGCGTTAATTTATAAACTTCTGCAGCATTCATCAAGTGACAGCGATGCTTATACAATTATTAGACGCTTATTAAGATCAAATAAGTATACTTTTACTTTAAAGTCATTTAAGACGTACGTAAATAGGCGCTAATTGTGTGCTAGAAAAACAGTTACTCATAAACAATAGCCGTAGTACAACGTCAGGCGATGAGTCATTTTAAAACAGGTTCTATCAATTTGAGATTTGAATTCAATTACACGAACACTTGTATATGATTATAAAATAGTTTACGAGCTGCACTAATTAATTCTAATAATATCGTCTCGCTCGCTTTGCATGTAAACAAATTTAACATTGCATCACTGTCTTTCTGTATTAACGTATATTTTGCATACAATATGAATGTATCACATCGTAATCATTGTCATTAATTGATGTTCTATCCCGGGATTTACAGAAAAATGTTAAAAACGTTTATTAAAACCTACCCATTGTACGTAAATAGGTAAAAAAATTGTATCTGTTAATTTTTCCAAACGAGTTTCTCATCTAACTCCCATGACCCTTAATAAAAGCGCTAATTGTCAAAGCGATATACACGCAAATCAACCCTAATAAACATGACTCAAATCCACCATGAATATACGAAAAAAAACTTCACATTCCGCACAATGGAAAACCGCCGAAAGCCACCACAGCCGCTCTTGTATATTTAACCCTCGCCCTCTTTCCCTCAGCACCACCGCATTCTTCCTCCATTCAATCGGTCATTATTTCATAGCCCATAGCAAGCGAGAATCAAGTTGCGCACGCTCGCGTCCGGTACAAAGCCGGCGCTGTCGCCGCGACATCAGCTCTCTCGCTTATATGTGAATAAAAGGAGTATAGCTGGCATAATACACGCTCGGCATAGCTGATGGACCAGCAGCAGTAGCAGCAGCAAAAGGAAGGATTGTGCCGTGCACGGCAGCTCGAATTCGTAGATATCCCGGCGATTGTCGCGCGCTGCGCGCGCAGCTGTTGTTTTGTTGCGCAAGGGGGTGTCGCTGCTGCGTGTCCATCCGTCGTCACATTCGTCTATAGATATATATATGCTCATACACACACATATAAGAGAAAACGGGGAGAGCAGCGTGCGTATTTATACGCGGATAGAGGAAAGGGTTCGCGTTGGGCCCACCTTTTTGCCACCCCCGCGCGCGTGCCATACGGGCGTTGTGCAAGAGGGGCTGCCTTGCGTCACGACGACGAGTCGACATGGTCAGCCCTTTGTCGGCCCGTCGTAATAGAATTTGTATCGGCTGACGGGCGTTGAAGCGGCAGATGAAATGTCGCGCGCTCGGCCCATTCACGCGCCGGGTTTTCACAAATACGTATAATATGTATATAACGTGGGAGATGCCTGAGAGGCTTTTCCACGCTATGATGATTTATCGTGCGGGAGTGGGTTATTTGATATCCATTATTCTTGGTACGATGTGCTCGACCGTTGAATAAACGTCTAGTGGATGATTTTTATGGTAAAAGCCGTATTTAATCGATCGGAGATCGAATGTTGTCTGTAGAGTAGGCAAAAGAAAAAATTATGGAAAACTACATAGAGTTTTTCAGATGTTTTGGTTGATTGTTGTGTAGTATACGCAAAACTGAGTCGGTAGAAAATAGCTAAAATGAATAAAAAATTTGAGGGGGCACCCGGGTTTGAACCGGGGACCTCTCGATCTGCAGTCGAATGCTCTACCACTGAGCTATA